>OMNW01028704.1:34030-48435 GCA_900303245.1 Selene dorsalis
GCGAGGAGTCGGGGGTGGAGGGGGCGGAGGGGGTGGAGGTGGAGGAGGAGGAGGAGGCTGTGGAGGTGGAGGGAAGGGAGAAGCAGAGGAGGGGAAGAGGATGTCTGGGAAGACGGGGAGCCGATCGGGGCACGGTGGCCGCAGCGCCGGCTCCAACTCTGGGGTTTTGATGGTCGGCCCAAACTTCCGGGTCGGGAAGAAGATTGGCTGCGGGAACTTTGGAGAGCTGCGCCTCGGAAAGAACCTGTACACCAACGAATATGTGGCTATCAAACTGGTAAAAGCTCTGTTTTGTTTTAGGCTAGAAATGAGAATTTCAGCATGAAATAACTGACAGCGACAGAAAACTGTCATTTTCAGTTGCAGTTGTTCACTGTGACTTTCATTCAACCATTAGCTATGGAGTGCATGTTAAAAAAATTGTGTTCGATGACCTTGTATACGCTATCTGATCATTGTAATTCTCCATTTCAGGAGCCAATCAAATCTCGGGCGCCACAGCTCCACCTAGAATACCGTTTCTACAAACAGCTGGGAAGTTCAGGTGAAAAAAAATCTCTTCAATCAGGTCATAATTTAAGGGTTTCTTTTTTTATGAAGGGAAACGCTTCAAGTGAGCTTTTTAAGGAGTTAGCTTTGTGTTTTTGTTGTGTATACTTTTCACTTTTTCTGGTTTTTCCTGTCATTTACAAGTCGGTTTTCCCCTGCAAAGCTTAAAGTGATAGTTCAACATTTTGGCAAATTCGCCTATTGCCATAATCCCTGTAGGCATATGAGTAGGTTCATTACCTTTAATTAGAGGTGTATGTTGTTTTGAGATCCAAGGGGCAGAGATCTGAGCTGCTCAGTGAACACAATGGAGGTGCGCGGGACTGTTTTCTGTTTGGACTTTATCCTTTTTACTCAAAAGGATAGAAGTGTAGATAAATACAGACAGAGCCTAAATAAATGCAAAAGTAGTTCACTCAGGCATTAATTTCTCTATTAATTTAATTATCTATTAGTCAATTGATTTATCTATACTTATTTTTATTTTTTTTAGGTATTTTTTTTGTCCATCATATTTATTTGGATTGACCTTATATTCTTTTCAGACCCAGTAATGTAAAAGTTCTCATCAGGCCTTAAGTTTCATGAATACACATTGTAGTGGATGCAGTAATAATTAATGTTGGAACACTGTGTATCATGTTAATACATGAATGTACCTGTATCCATTTCCTGTAATGTCTTCCATCCAGAGGGAGTCCCGCAGGTGTTTTACTTTGGACCCTGTGGTAAATATAACGCTATGGTTCTGGAGTTGCTCGGACCCAGCTTAGAAGATCTGTTTGACCTCTGTGACCGGACCTTCTCTCTGAAGACTGTACTCATGATAGCCATACAACTGGTAAGACAGACACACAAAAAAACATTTTCCACTGGATTTACATCCATCACCTTGTTTTTAATGTGATTTCATCCGCTGTGATTGATCTTTTAGATAACCCGAATGGAGTTCGTCCACACCCGGAGCCTCATCTACAGAGATGTGAAGCCAGAGAATTTCCTGGTGGGCCGACCCGGCTCCAAACGGCAGCACACCATCCACATCATAGACTTTGGCCTGGCGAAAGAATACATTGACCCAGAGACCAAAAAACACATCCCATACAGAGAACACAAGAGCCTCACTGGAACGGCTAGATATATGAGCATCAATACACACCTGGGGAAAGGTGAGTTCTTCCCCATGTTACATGTCCAGCACTCTAGCCCAAACCAGAGATACACCACATTAACAAAGTTAATGCACACAGCTGCCACATGGGGCATGAATATTACTGTTGGTGTTACACCACAGAGTATGTGTGGAGAGATTGTTGCAAGAGAAGGAATTAGAGCTCAACTGATTAACTGGAAATGCTTTAATGTTTGGCAGTGAAACCAATGGCCAGTGCCAAGGGAAATCCCTGGTTCTATAGAGTTTAGATCGGCCAAAAATATCCAGCTTGACCCGAGCCGAGCCTGTGTACATTCTGCCTGAGCCTGACCCGACCCATTTACTGTATTTATCTGTCCTCCAACTTGTAGACTTTTTTTTATATAAATGGACTCAGTTGGTCAAACAGTTCAAATAAAATTTAAGAGTCCTTTTTTTGTGGCAGTTGGCCAAGTAATCGACTAGAGGCTTTTTCCTGCTCCAAACTATTCTTATTATTCTATTGGCCTTTAAAAATCCGCCATCGTTCAAATGCTAGAAGGAATGTAGTGAATGCACAGAAGAACGTCAAATAGCAGTCACATATAAAATACTGTTGGACACGACTGTCTTCACCTGGAAGAAGTTCCATTTACCTTGTTCTAGATATCTGAATCACTGCACACATTATCAGTTCTCCTTAATGTTTGTTTAGCATAGGTATATTGTTGTGCTCATTGTGACCCTGGCTGACAAACAGTCAAACTCGCTGGAGGTTTGTTGGTGAATTTGCCCTGACAAACATTGGGTGCAAACAGATGTGGTTTTGACCTTTAATTCAGTGCCTAAAACAGCACAGATGTGAAATGACTGTTCTGAGGCAAACATCATGTGTCAACAGCTCTGTAAACATAATCAACAAAATAAAGCAGAACAGTTATGCCTCGAGTCGTTTCACTTTCACTAGTGACAGAATATATATATTTTATATTGTTATATTTTATGATTCTTATATTTCTTATATTTTATGATTCTTTTGAGTCTTTTTTCTTCCTCTTTACACCTATTGTGTAGTAGGCTCTGAACACTGCCAAACATTAGGAGACCCACAGTGAATACTGTGCCTGAACACCTCTTTTATAGACAGTGATGGATAACTTGAAGCTGCTGCTGCTATTATACTGCTGTGTAGACATTGTGGAGCAGATATTTGATGTAGCTGAGGAGAAGATGAATCCAAATGGAAAAAGTTCTACAGTGCTTGTCAGTCACAAGATTAGATTCAAATGAAAGTCATCTGCTGCGATGAAGTTCAAGAAATATTCTTCTCTCCTGTCAAGTAGGAAAAGTAGTAAAGAGAAGGTCATCTGCACCCACCTTTGATATCAGGTATCTTTAGAGCTGACAGCCTTAAATGGACTGTGTGTAGTGTTAAAACTGACACCACTGATGCAGTGACACCTTTGTTGTTGTTTTTATTCCAGAGCAAAGCAGGCGGGATGACCTGGAGGCTCTAGGCCACATGTTCATGTACTTCCTGCGAGGCAGTCTACCCTGGCAGGGACTCAAGGTGAGGAGATGGCTCTCACATGTTTGGCTACCTGTGTCCACACACACATTTCAAAACAGGGACTTCTAACAAAACAGTCTTCTTCTACATTAACACACACACACATGACCATTCACATACAGTATTACAGTATTAATTACAAAATGAGTGAGGAGCAGCAAAGACAGTTGTAGCATTAAAATAAGAATTGAAGTAAACAACAGCTACAGCAAAGGCAACAAGGTCAGGAACCCTTGTATATGTCATGCTGCTTTCACCACTGGTAGTTGAGGCTGATGGGACTTTCAAAAACTCTCACATTTGGTGCTTGTAAACTCCGTAGAAGTGTGAACAGCAGGAACGAGTGGAGGTAATCTTTGTCTTTTCACTTTCTGTTATATGTGGGTCTCTCTTTACTGTGTATCCTCTCCTCATAAGGCTGACACCCTGAAAGAACGTTATCAGAAGATAGGAGACACCAAGAGAGACACACCGATAGAGGTCCTGTGTGAGAGCTTCCCAGGTTTGTATAAACACATGTGGCGCATGTTTCAGTGCAGCTGTAACATACACAGTCTGCTGATGTGAGCCTATGTTGATCACATTTTGTGTGTGTCTCTGTGCATGTTTGGGTTGGGCACTTGATGTTGCTCACACCTGTGTGTTTGTGTGTGATATATTTGTGATATATTTGTGTGCCTGTGTGTGTGCGTGTGTTACAGAAGAGATGGCCACGTACCTACGGTATGTGCGTCGGTTGGACTTCTTCGAGAAGCCCGACTACGACTATCTGAGGAAACTCTTCACAGACCTCTTCGACAGAAATGGATACATCTTTGACTATCAGTACGACTGGACTGGAAAGCCTCTGGTCAGTGTACAGTGGCTGTTTTGTGCAGTACACACACAGTAAGACAGTGGTAACATAAGTGGTACTTTACATTCAGACTGATCGTCTGTGCATACAGGAACTGATGAGCTCATGCTGTTGATTTAGACTGATATCTCTGGAGTTGGACACTTCCTCCTACATGTTTATGTTGGTTTGTTGGGGGTCAGCAGAAAAGTAGAAGTTCATAAAATGTAAGCTCTGTTGAGATATCTGACTAGTGCACAATCCTCCACCTTTTTCCACCATTGTTATAATTTGTTTTCTTGATAACACAGGAGTCATGGTACAGGGCTTCTAGTGTCTTTAGTAGTACTCATCAGGAAACAGCAAATAAGCGGGCTTGTATTTTCTCAATGATCCCATGACCCCATGGTGACCTCATGTTCTTTTGTCTTTAGCCCACTCCCATTGGTCCAGTAACCAGCGAGACTCCACTTCAGACAAGCAACAGAGAGAAAGTACCACAGACCAAAAACCAGGTACGCACACTCATCTATGTGTTGGACATGATGTGCAGTAGAGTCTGAAGATGTGAAACAGCTTCAGTATGTCACCAAACACCCACAGAGCCGGACATGTGGAGCAGCTCTGATACCTAAAAAAAAGACAGTTTCACCACATCAAAGTAAAGCTCTGCAACATAAAAGTCTAGAGGGAGGGGTGGCAGCTTGGGTCGTATCTGTGATTGTTGATTATATATGTGAACCTGCTCCTGGAACACGCACACAGGACTGGACAGTGAATGCATGACAGGCACACACACACAGGGCTGTTAAACACATGGCATGGTGGTGGCAGATTAGGAAGTCTCCAGGTTTTCACAGTTTTCAGTCAGAGTGGAATGGTCTGTGTGACGACAACAAGAAAATCAGAAAAAAAGAAGGTGTGCCTCATGTCCTGAACTTGATGCAATGTTTTTCTCCTGAACAGTGTCAGAAAACCCAATAGTTGCATCTTAAAGATTCTGTAAAGCAGAAAAACATGAGAGTTTTGAGTTTGGAATAAATAAAAATACTGTTCAATCAATAAAATAAGGTTCCAAATGTGGAAAAATAACCAGTATTCTCCCCTCTGGTCCACTGACCCCACACCTAGTGTCAGGTGAGGTTCTGCATCCCTTTCACTTAACTCATTGTTAAAGGAAACAGGACTTCAGGATCCATCAACCATATTGGCAAAACAGAGCTGTAGATGTCTGAGCCACCAGAACCAGGGTCACATTCAGAGCCAGAGGAGCCAGCAGCCTCGTTTCTCTCAGTCCCAACAGATTGGTATGTTTTTCCTATGGTGCACATGGTGGGGTCTAGAGTGCGTCACCGGCCCCCTGTTGTAGACCTTCCCAAAAAATCCTCAACTACTTATGCTACTATGGATTTTATTTGTGCAGTGTGTGAAAATGACATCTGATGTGATCTTGGAATTGTTTTGAGTCATTGATGAGTGTATGAAATCCTCCCAGACCTAAACAGTGTCTGCATTAGTGAGTAGGGCTGAGTGGCAGAAAGGTGTTGGTGTTGATTTGGGGTGTGGACTGGCTCACTGCTGGGGCAAAATAAATTCAAGGAGAAACAGTGGTGAATGATTTTGCACAGTACAGTTGAATATTGTATCCACAGTTCTCGGATTTTCGTGGATGTGACCGTCCTGTTGACAGAGATATTTGTGGAAATAAAACTTGAATCAACAGTTATGAGTAAAGAAGCAAATCACACCAATTTATCACCTCCGTGTGAGATCCACTGTAGGTTGGAGCACTATAGTAAATGTGCATAACCTGTCCAAGCTGCAAGCACCGCTGCAGGGTTTGGGGCAGTCATACAATACTATGTACCATAGATACATAGAACCATACAGTGTAACTACATAGAACTGTAGAAAAACAAGTGCTGTCTAGAGCTAGCAGTGCAGTTGATTACTGTTCTTCTAATTCTCATGAGGTTCTACTCTCAGACATGTAAGAGAAGGAATTTGGGTTTGTCATGTTGGTCAAAATGGCAGAAGTAGTGACAGTGTTGCTTTGGACATTGACTCCTTTTATTCTACGGGAAAAGTTTGAAGCAATGCCACACACGCACTGACTTTTCCCATGTTAACAGGTTGGACATACAGCAGGCAAATCTAGCACTGCTACATGACATACATGTGTTGGACATGTTATTATTCTGATGTTTAAATGCAGATATTCACTTGGTGAAGTGACTTCTGGTTGTATTTAATTACTTAAAGAGGAACTATGCAGGATTTTTAGCTTACCTATGCTATATTTCTACCTAAATTAAGCAGCTTCAGAGTAATTGTGGTGGTTAGATAAATGACTTGTAACTTGTTACAGGGAGAATGGAGGCTCTCTGTCTTCCATGTAGTGTCACTTGGCTTGAAAACCAGCCTTGTAACATCAGAGCCTCCAACCCTCCCAGCCCTCATCTTGGTGGCACCGCGAAACAAACATTCCCCGTTACCTGTAATCTCTTGTTATGACAGATAAGACTACACGAATATACACATTGTAGCTCTTATATGATAAATAACGTTAACCACTGCTTCATTGATTGCTTTTTTGCTGGCTTCATTGAAAACAGTCACATGGCTGGGAGGAGGGTTAGCAAAACAGAGTTCCCTTTTAATGAACATTTTATCAACAGCAAGGTGATCCTGTTTTTGGTCACTATAATCCTGATTTTAAATTTTCATATTATTTCATCTCTAGTGCTGTTATATTTTCAGAATTTTGGCACAAACTTGATATGTTAGTATTTCATTTCCCCTGTCAGTGAAAACACTGCAGGATGCTGGGAAAGTGTCAGCCTGACTCAGTAGTTACAGTTTTCACACTAAAGACAGCTGATGCTGTGTGTTAGCTGAAGTCTGTGTTTCTTCTAATCGCTCAACTTTTAGCTCAACAGTTGTTGGACAGCTTGTGTGTTTTGTTTCTGGTGGTTCTGCCTCAGCAGCACCGTCTGTGTTCACTTCCTCCCCTTTCTTCTGGTTCCAGTCCGCTCTCCACTGGAACAAATGATTTCCTGATCAATATCTTGCTACATTTCACAGCGAGCGGTTTGTACTGGTTCCACCACCCACTCCTACTTTCACGCTGACAGACACAAATGCACATCAGACCAAGTTTCCGGTTGTCAGTGCAGATCCGAGGCCTGCGAGGCCGAGGGGGCTGCAGAGGATAGACCACCAGCTTCCCCTGGAGCGCACGGCTTCCATGTGTGCACTCTGACCACACTGCACACTGGAGTGCTCACCCTCCTGTTTCTCCTCCACCAAATACTGAATCTGAACTCACTGTTTATTTTTTCTTTCCTTTTTCACTCTACTCATTCTTTTCCCTCCTTGTCATCCTACTCCTGACCCACTCCCCTCTTCTATCTGCTCATCTTCCCACCCCTCCCTTATTTTTCTGCTTTCCTTCACTCACTCTATTTCACCCTGTTTTTATTCCCTCTCCACGGCAACCCTCCTCTTCCATCTCACCTATCTTCTCCTTTTCTTTTCTCTAACATCCACCTTCACCTACTACCATTCCACCTCTCTTCCCCTCTCTTTTCTCCTGCAATCGGCTTCCTGTCTTCTCTAGTCTCCAGAGGGGAAAGGCAGTGAGTCCCAGCCCACTCCAGTGACCAATCGAGAGCTGCTGGGCTCCCATCTCACTGCTGATAGGCTGGGAGGGTCTGTCCAGGTACTGAGAGGAAGGGTTGGCTCTGCTGGCTTCCTGTCTGTCTGCCTACCTGTCTGTCTGTCTGCCTGCATGACCTCTTCTGTCTCTGCAGCAGGGCTGACCTCAAGTCTTTTCCTCACAGCCTGGTTGTCCGATTTCTATCGATAGAGAGGTTTATAGACCACAAGATGTAGGTTACTTTTTGCTAAACGACCAGTGACGATGTGGATGCAGATTAGTCTGTAGCAACCAGAATGAACCATGGAAATAGAACAAATCTGAAGTTGGTAGAGAGAGCACTGCAGGAAAACATTTTCACGGTTTATTCTACAACATTAAATCAGTCAGTAAACGCCTCTGCCCTGAGTTCCTTCAGTTTTTGCATCACTTGTAACAGGCTGGTTGCCTCGTGTCTATGGCTGTCTTAACACTACAGGTCTTCATGCCCAATTCCAATTTGTTGCCCCACATCCGATTTTTCTTGATTTGTCTGTTTACATGTCCTGCTAGAAGTGACATATCTGATCTGCATGTACACCTGCTTTGCTTGCGTGAACTACATGGGTAAACAACATGTACGTAATATGTCAATTTTCCGAAGCATTTTTAGAGGTGCACAGAATATTGGTCGCATTTTAAGGGTGTTTAGGTTGGCCCAGTGGAGTGCAGTGCGTTTGGGTCAGTGTGAACACAGCAGCGGTCCTTTTGTTATATGAACACTGACCGACCTCGGCCCACTCCAACTGCCTGGTGTCTCCATCGTTAAAGTTTAGCATTTCATTTACAGTCGTTGAGTCATGTAAACATGACGTACCGTGTGCCTTTTTCCAGTCAGTCGTCATGGAAACATGACACTCTGCCATTAGTGTGGGGTCTGGACCAGTGTGAAAACAACTAGCTGAAAAAGAAAGAACAGTGCCCTTATTAAGCCCTGGGCATATGCAGCAGTGATTGCTGCTGCACCAGTTCAGCTTGAGAATTGATTAGTATTATTATTGATGATTTACGACTCACACTGCCAGGAAATATCTAATCTGACTGTTTAGACTAACACGTATTGGCAAATATCCAATTCTTATCTGATTTATTTCCACATATGAAGGAGGCCTGAATCCCATCTGACAATATCCGATTTCATGCATTTTTTTCCCCCCATTTACACATTCACGTCACAGATCTGATCTGTGCCACTTGAGAGGAAAAAATTAGAATCGGGTCCCTTGAACCATGTAGTGTAAAGACGGCCTAGATGTAGGGATCATCTGACGAAATTTGAAAATTCTACATGATTACGTTCTTGCCAGTGTGTGATTATTATTCAATAGGCTGAAAGCCTGTCCCACATGACCTGCTTTGTAGATGAGAATGAGCCCCCCTCATGGAGAATAAATCAATCTGATCTGTAACGAGACAGAAATCTCCACTAAAGAATGTATGATTGTCTATGCCCCTGTCATTGATGGAATGATGTAGAATATCCTAAAAGGCCATCTTTGATACCATGCTCTGTGACTGAAAACATTAGTATGGAGCCCTGGAATGAGACTACAGAGGTTGGGTTAGAAAAGGTCAGAGCTGAAAAACCACAAGTTAGAGTTTAGTGGTGGTTTCGGTAAAGTGAACTGTGGTGTCGTTGGTTTACAGTGTTGGCTTTTAACCTCTGCTGATCGTACTGGGGCTTCATCAGGTGGTTCATTAGACGAAGATGGTAATGTGCTAATAGACCCAAATCTAATCCACATATACTTATCGCTGCTGTTGTTTATTTGTTGGTTTTGCTCTTCAGATTTGTCAGTTGTTGTTAGAGCAGCAAGTAATGTTGAACAATCAAACAATGCAGGAGTCATTCTGAGGTTTGCCATGTTCAGCGTCCCATATGATATAATGCATTCTGAGGCACTAGGGGGATTTCTGTTAGCTGACATGAACTACTCTAGGTGAGAGCTCCCACCTTGTACAGAAAGTATTCACACCTCTTATTTTTTTTCCACATTGAATTGTGCTTAGACCACCTTTTAAACTCATTAAATTACCATTTTCCTTGTTAGTCTATAGTCAGTAACCCATGATGATGATGAAGTGAAAATGTGTTTCTGGAGTTATACATTTTAAATGTATGATAATTTATAATCTGAGATTCATCTTTACTAAACTATACACTTTGTTGTTAGCCAGCGGCTTGCTCTTTGCTACACTTAGGCCTGAGATGTGTCTAGAGCTTGAGTGGAATCCACCTGTGGCACCTGATGCAGTTGGACATAGTGTAGTACAACACCCAACTGTGTGTAAAAGGATCAGACAAGAACCAAATCATGAAGTCCATGGGACGTTCTGTAGACCTCTGTGATAAAACTGGGAGAAGACAAAGATGAGGGTGTAAAACCAAGTGAGAACTGTGGGGAGAATGAATGTAGCCAAATATGTAGGGGTCCTAGAGAAATAGCTGATTCAAGGATATCTCAGACTGGAGCAACAGTGGGAATATTTTTCCTTATTTCTACCAGAACACGTTAGTTAGAATCATATTGAAAACTCAGACCCTCCTGGCCTACAAAGAACAACAGCAAGTTGTGTATCAAAGGATAAATTGGACAGATTTTGAGTGACCATTTAAGATGCTGCATATCCTGAGTCGGTATCCTGAGTTTTGATGGTGAAAGTAATGGTTTGGGAGACATTCAGTCACTGTATGTCAACAGTTTAATCCTCAGGTTGTTGTATCTTGTAATAAACTCTGTGAGCTGAAATCAACAGTCAGCCATGTGGCAAAGGCGCTGCTGTTCTGCATGGCAACAGAATGAATGTTGACGAGGCCTGTGTCTGTGGAGGTGTGAAGCTTCCCTGGACGTTTCAGCTCTGATGGAACATTGAGACGTGTCCACATTAAGTTGGCTACATTTGAAATCAGACACAGATGGACGTTTAACCAGCTGAGAGTATGTGGAGTAAAAGCAATAATATAAAAGGGAAGATCTTTTTGTTTGAAAACAGGAGTCAGTGGCAGCGTTTTCAGATGTACCTGCCTTAGTGTGGACCAGATGTTTGAAATGCTGTCCCGCCTGTACTCACCCCTCCCTGCCTTTTTTCTCACAAAGGTGATGAGCTCAACCAATGGAGAGCTGAATACAGATGACCCCACTGCAGGACACTCCAATGCACCAATCACAGCCAATGCAGAGGTGGAAGTGGCTGATGATACCAAGTAAGGGCACACAACCCCACAACCTCACACACTCATTATGTTTCTTTTTACCACCATTATTCTGGAAAAAATATTACTGCAATGGAATTATATCAACCAGTGCTCTTGTTTTAACCAAAACTTAACATTCACTATATTGATATAGTGATGTGATAACATGAAAACCTCCTTTACTGCCCTTATTTCTTCATCTGTTCTTTTGTATCGTAATCTGTCACTCATCTTAATAAGGTCAGAGAAGTAAGAGTATGAAACAAGAACTAGTGTTAGATGTAGACATCATCCTATGAATTGGATATATTTATAAGTGTGTGTGATTTGCAGGTGCTGTTGTTTCTTCAAGAGGAGGAAGAGGAAAGCTCTCCAGCGACACAAATGAAACAGAGAGATGAAGCCCTGCTATCTTTTTCACCATTTCTGTTCCCTTCTTTCTTTCTGTAGTCCTCCTCATACAACCCCCCTCTCTGTCTCACCCATCAGTCTCCACCCTCCTCTGCTGTCGGAGGTCCTGAAGTCTACCTTGGGCTGGCTAGACTGACTGGATCACAAGGCAGCTCGATATGTTTGCTAAGCTGATCTGTTGGTTTCTCCTGCTCTGAACCAACCAGACACATAGACAGTGACTTGCTGTTCCACCTTGGAGCTTTAAACATGGACGTCATGGTCACAAACTGAACTAAACTGGATTGACACAAACTGCGGTGACCACAAATGAACACGTAGGCTGTGAAATGCGAGCTGATTGGCTGACAGACTGGATCGAGCGGGTTTCCTGGCAAACTGGCAACTTCTCTATTTTTTTTTTTTCTTCCTTACTGACTGGTTCAGAGGAGAGAGGCGAGTAGTTCTGAGGAGATACAGAAGAGAGAACTACAGAAGGACTGGAAGCAAAGAGACTGTCAGAACACACACACAGAACACAAACATACACAAACACATGTAGAAACACTTTGCACTCTGTCTGTCTGAGCTCATCATAAAAAAGACTCTGTGGCAGAACGTTGCAGCTCTCACACATAGTTGATAAAGTTTTTATTCCCTGAGGTCAGAGGAAGTACACAATGAGCAGGTTGGTCTATTTCCTGCAATGGCGCAGGCTTGGTGTGCTTCTCAGCCACATTCACCCTCAGTGGAGAACCTCACAACCACCAGAATCAAAAGTTTAAAGAGATGTTTATGTAAAAACTATGCTTTTTCTGTTTTAATTTGTAACTAAAAAGACTGTCTGCAATTTGAAGCCTGTGTTTTTTTCTGTCTTTTTGAATTGTTCAAAAAAAATTTGTTTTTTTTTGTAGTTTCTAGTGTGTTCCTCAAAACGCATTTTTTTTAATAACTTGTATTTTTAATTTTCTGATGTTTTTTTTTTTTCCTCTTTCTCTTTGGGTTTGAGGATGGAAAGTCAGATAACTCCATTAAAAACCAACCAAACAAATAAATATTGATCTTTATTTAATGATAAAAATGAAATTATCATGAAATGATGAAAGCAGAAGTTGACTAGTCAGGATTGAACCCTCTAACGGACTGGGGGACATTTTCTGCCACTTCACTTTTTACTCTGCCTGTCATTTCGGCTGTGTTGAAAGAATACAGCTGAAAATATGCCAGAGGATAACATTTTTGATAAAGTTTTAGATGGTGGTTAGCATTTTTTAATGTAGCCTAAAATAGCTGAGATACACAAAAAGTGTCTCTTGTGTTCCTAGAGACAAAAATCTCCCATTGACACCCATTATAAACGCCTTTTTTGATCCCACATTTATCCTATCATAAACTAATGCAATCCATGAAGTTAAGATATCATTTTGGAGTGCAGGCCTTCAGTTTTTATTTTTTATAGTTGTCCACCAGGTGGCGCCACTTTTTCCCATTCAAACCATGGAGCAAAGTTTTACACTCTTTTTTATTGTTTTCTGCAAAGGGTGCTTTCCTACTAAAATGGTAAGTGTGTGTCACTATTGAAGTTGGATAATGGTGTGTGTGTGTGTAAGTGTGTATGTGGGTGTGTGGTTGCATGTGTTTGTGTGTGTGTGGGGGGTATGAGCGAGAGAGAAAGAGAGTGAATTTGAGTGTTTGTACCTTTCATTCCCAACTTCCTAAGTCTTTGCTCTGTGAGGGCCACGATCTGAGTTATCAACTACTAACACTAACTAACTAAAAAGTCTCTCGGCACATCACAGATACGTCAGCAGACGTAACTAAAACAAAACTGGACTTTGTTTTGGTTCATTCTCAGGTGCACTGCAGCTATGGTTATGAATATGAACATTGGTGTAGTTGGTGTAGAAGTAGTCACCTCACCTCTAAACAGGTGGAAGAAATGACAGAATCGTTGCATATGTGCAGCGTGCTGCACCCGCTGCTGCAGGCCCATACGCCTCCTGCCCTTACTGCCCACAGAACAAGGGAGTTATGTCATCCTACTGGCCACTGGGAAACATGGACTTCTGAACCAGATTATCGTCTCTGGACCAACTAACTGACAAGTATCCTTCCTGCTAATTGTCCTTTAGGTGCTTTAATGGATGAGAAATACATTGCATTTCATAAAATGTACAAACCTAAATAAGATTCTGTCAGAAGAATTTTGATGCCTGTGTGTACTGTTTCTGCTCCATCATCTCTGAGGAGCTGCTGTGGGAGATGTTGGTTCTCTAAGTATTTCCTCTCACTTCATGCTCTGGCACAATTAAAAATCAGCTGTTATTCACTTGAAAAAACAAAACAAAACGTATAAGTTACCGGTTAAGCATCAAGATGCCACTGAAGGCATGTTAGGGAAGGCTGATAAAGGGTAGCAGCTGTTGGATATTAATGGGTGATGTGAATATTGAAAACCTACCACCAACAGTTTTTAAAGGTGAGAAAACAACAGTATATTTTCCAGTGTCCTTTTCAATAAGGTGAGAAACTGTGGTTCACAACAGATTTGTTGTCCTTAAATGTGAACTTGTGTTTCCTTAACTTGGCCCTGTTTTTAGCCGAATGAGGTCAGGGGGCAGAAAGAGAAAAGCAGTGAAATACAGTTAACTCCGCTAAAGCATCAGTTTCCTATATGACACAGTAAAGTAAGGTGGAGTAGGCTATTTTAATTTCTCTTTTTGGTCAGTTCTGTGCTTATTGGAGTGCTCTAAAATTAGTCAGTTTTGTCCTTTATTGGAAAATCTATTAATTTCATCATTTACTTATTTTAACTTGCAGACAGAAACACAATGAGTGCTGTTTCCATGCATTTCAGCACTAATTACAGCTCTAGCACTTCCTTCCAACATTGCTCCTGTTTGCTAAAGTCAGATTACTGTTACTGATGTTGAACTTGTGCCCTGGCACCTATTCAAAGTCAAAGTCACATTTAACAGAGCCAGTTTCGATGTGTTCTGTGTTAAAATGTGTTCTGGTCAATGTGAAACATATATT
>OMNW01028705.1:0-13156 GCA_900303245.1 Selene dorsalis
CAATAATGGCAGTGCTTTCCCTAGAGAATATAAAGCAAAAGCAAACAGACACATTCCTTTCTTATTGAGCCAGAAAATACAGAGAGATGACTGTTACAGAATGGACAGCTGGGTCTGGTCATGTATTCACTTATAATAATGCACAGTATAATTATACAGGTAATAGTTATATGTGGACACAGATAAAAACATCTAATTAGTAAGGAGAAAGAGCTGTGGTGATGGAGGATTAAAAAAATACATAATTTAATTCAAAAAGAGCTGTGTACACGTCAAAACCACCCCCACCCCAGACTATACTGGACACCAGTGAGGACGAATAGACTTGGGCTAAGTGAGGCAAACTTGTGTTGGCGCTGCAAAACAGATAAAGGAGACCTCCTTCACATGTTCCTTCACTGCCCCAACTTAACTGCCTACTGGCAGAGTCAATCTTACCCCGGCGTTATGTCTCCTCAATAGTATGAAAGGAAACGAGAGAGTAAATGAGAAAAAAGCACAGTGGCTAAAGGTGGAACTTACCATAGCTAAAAGAGTCATATGGAGGCATAGGGCAGGAAAGATAACCCGATCTACTCTGAATGGTTTAATGCATTAACAGAAACAGCCTCATATGAACAATTAATATATAGTAGTATAGTATACAGTGATGTGTAGTGAACCCTCTAAAGGGGTGTTGGTTTTAGTTATTTTGTGTATGAATGTATGGTGGTTATTTGTAAACACAAAAACTAATCAAAAGTAAAATGAAAAATGAAAAAAAAAACACCCCCACCCCCATCCCTTCTGTTCCCCATCCCTTCATTAAGTTTGAAGCAAACTGGGTCAGTACTTTTCCATAATCCTCCTGACACCTTAACAAACCTGCAGACAGTGAGTATTAATAACTTATTTCTGGTGTCGCTGTGGCATGTGAATTATTTGTAATGCCACACCTTTTGGATCCATGTGTGTCATACACCACAGTATCCTCAGGCCTCAGCAGATGTGTGGACTCTGAACTGTGAAATCTTTTATCCAGTGAACAGGACCGTGAGGAGTCTGATTGATAAAATCTTCCAGCTGCTTGATCTCACTCCCAGAACAAGTGGCTACTATCTTCTAAAACTTTGCGACTCTGATGAGTATCTGAGAACGTAAGTCGCCAGTCCAGGACTGAATGTTGGATCATCCTTATGCTTTAATGTCCTGGTCTGTGATGTCTCTAACACTGTGTAATTCTACATCGATTCGTCTAATCTGGTGAACCCTACGCACTCTCCCATATCTCTCTTTAGTGACGAACTGCTGGGAAATCATGAGACTATACAGATCTACAACAAGTTTCAACTCGTTGTCCCCCTCCGACTGCTCCACGTTGATGACCTCAGACACTGTCTGACCAGGGATGTAAGTCGGTTCAAACTCCTTCTCTGTTCCCACGTACAGTATTGATCAATTACAAATGAGGGCTGGACTGTCTTTAGTCTTTACATGCTGCTCTCACAGACTCACGTGCCTAGCTCCTGCCAAGATTCTTCTTATCTGGGATATAGCAGCTGTAAAAATCTCCACCCTGACTTCCTGATTCTGTTTTGTTTACACATAACGTCGCGATCGCTGGCATTTAGCAGCAATAATGACACACAGTGAACTAGTGAAATGAATGTGTCCTAAAATCTAAAATCAAAAAAGGCAAAGTAAAAAAAAAAAACAAACACTGCCATGTAATGATTTTACATACTTGATGTATTTTTTCTGTATGTATTCAAAAACCCTTAACAGAAAGTGCCATAATCCTACAGAGTAGTCAGTAATTCAACTATTGCTTCTCCTCTAAGGGAGCTGATGACGAGACCCCATGCCAAGTGTACCAGTTCCTGCGTCCTGCCTGTGTCTTTAACACCAGCAAGTAAGACGACAAGCAGACCTGTTTTCCACATCGACTTTGTGAGATGTGTGTTTTTGAAAACAACAATTCAGTGGGTCATGAGTCAACTCATGTCTGTTTGTAGAAAACATTAGCAGAGGTAGCTCACCTCAGTGGCCCACTACCATGTTGTCATCAGTGTGTGTTGAACGTGTCCTCCTCTCTCAGGTTGAGCCTGCAGAATGTGCTCAGGAGTTTCAACAGAGAGGTCACAGAGGTCATGAAGAATAAGGTGAGTAACGACAAGTGGATCAGTAGAAGACATGTACGCCTGTTCCATCAGTGTTTGATTTTGATCTTTGTATCTGATGTCATCATATCTGTAGTCTGTGATGAACGTTAATGTGCTTGTGGACATCGTTCGCAACATCAGCACGCTGCTGTGTGGGCTCTCGTGTCAGGAGTTGGAGGACGCCATCAGCCGCCTCAACAGACTCAATCCCATACCGTTGGTAGGGTGTTAGTTAAATGTTTCATTCTTTTCTTTACATAAATGTAATCATACACAGCAAACCTATCTGCTCTAAGCCTTCATTTTTGAACTTTGACAAGGTGTTGTTACACCAGAAGTGTACTAAAATTAATGTAATGAGGAAGAAGACAGTACCTACTGATCAACTAATCTTTTCTATTTTCTGATCTGTTTGACAGACTTATGATGAGATCTCTGAGTATGAAACTGGTGAGGATTATTATTCAACTCCACTGGTGTGCCGTGGCGCCGGGGTGTTTGTCTGTGTGTGTTTAATTTGAGGAGGGATGTGATATTCAGCAAAGATCCTAGGCTGGATGTTACCAATTCAACAAGAAACAGTGAGCTTTGAAAAACCACTGAAAGGCACAGCAACTGTTCCTCAATTTTTTTTACTCTCTGTTTACTATGTGAGTATTTTATTTGACTGTCTGAACACTGAGTGATATAAGTGTGATACAGTGCCTTCAGAACACCTGGAAGTGTATCAAGCATGTACCCTATCCACAGATCAAAGGTGTTCAGATGCAAAACTATTATAGTTTAGAGTATAGAGTAGATTATAATATAGACTCTGTATTATAGAGTAATGTTATGTGAGTAACTAAACAGTGAAAGTCCCACTATTAAGATGTATACACAGTATGTTAATATTAAAAGTAGGGTTTATACTGCAGATATACGCCTTTTATGTATTTGTAAAGTTTTATAACTGCTACTGAGTGTGTTTGCTGTTCTACACATAAGGAATGACAGTATAGTAAAACAAAATTTTAATGTTGTAGAATATGTCTTCATATGAAAAGTCCACATGTGCCTATAATTACATTTAAGTGTGTTATTACTCATTTGTTAATTTGTACACAGCCTCATAAATGTTTAATGTGGGCATTTACACTAAAATGTAAAGTGAAATTACCCATTTCTTATATAACATTTCTTCCATTTGATGTTTATTCTCTGTACCATACTCCAGCGATAATCATGCTCCACGGGGCGCTGCTCAAAGTGCTGCAGATCTTTTTTGACAACTTCCATTCAGACTTCCGAGGTCAGGAGTTGGCCTGCAACCAGCAAACACTTGATGTGGAGGCCAACACAGAAATCTGCCAGTTCAACATCGCTACTTTCTACAGCCTGCAGCCCAACTGGCTCACCAGGTATGTATACATTTTCTGTTCACACACATACACACACACACACACACATGTAGTTACACAAATTTGTCATAATTGGACACAAAAGTTACCCACATCCCCCATATAAACACTTTTTGTTGCTTTTATTTTCAGTTATGAGTACTTTTCTGTTTCCTGTGAAATGACGTACGGAGGAACGAGGATCTGTGAAACCGGTGTTTCTGAAAACATCAGCACGGCTCTGTCATTTGGAAACAAGCTCCACTGTAATCGGATGTAAGATCCTGTACAGACTCGTTGTGTGACTTTAATTTAATTGCTTTTTGACCTCACATTTCTTTGTTAATGTCAGTATCATATTGTGACTGATAACAAAGCTAAAGTGATTCAGCCGAACTGGTTTATCTCACTGTTTGTGTGTGTGTGATGATAGGATGGTCTTTCCGGTCCCAGTGAAGGAACTGCCATATGAGAGCATGCTGACATTTTATCTCAGAGGCACTAAGAAAGGGAAGAGCCCAGAGCTTTTGGGCTGGGCTGTACTGCCTCTTTACAGCAACAGGTTTGTTACTCACTACAGTTTACACCTCTGTACCACCTCATCAAGTTTCTTTTTGTTTTGTTTTTTTTTACTTTGTTTTGTTTTACAAAGGCGTTTTTTGGGAGAGTAGATTACAACTAGTAAAGTTAGCAGTTAACAAATGAGCTATGAGTCAAAGCAACAGTTTATCTAACAAGGATATCTGAAACCTTTTAGTCACTTCAGATAAACTTCAGGCCACATTTTTATGACCCTAGTTTTGCAGCCCAAACCAAAATGACCTTTGATCACATCATCCTCCTGCAGCCTCATAGAGAACATCATGCAAATGTTTTCACAGTCAGTTGTTCACCACACGAGTAGTCGAGTCATCCTCATGAGCAAAATTGGCAAATTTGCCCCTAAAAGACAGATGCATCAAAATTTCAGTCACTCCTGTGCTTTACATGTTTGGAATAATGATTGTTTTTTTTTTTGGCTGAAGCTCTCTGTTGTTGCCACAGTAAACAGTGAGACATCTGCAGACTATTTAGGATGCAGCATGGAGGACTTGCATCAGCCTTCTGATCAGTTTTATTATTGCTTAGGTTATTTTCTTTATTTTGCTCAATTAACGCTGGTTTGATTTTACATATGAAATAAATCTAGTCCCATTAAATTAACTACTTGTACCCAATTATGAATTATAAAAACAAGAACCTTAGTTCTTGTTTTTATTAACTAGAGTTTTTATTAACTGGAGTGTGTTTTCTATTATACTGTGTACACATATCTTCTCTTAAGCACAACAGCATGCACAGTAATTAGTAACACATAGTAATTGTACTCCATGTCTCTAGGACTCTGGTTGCCGGGACTGTCCTGCTCAGTCTGTCCACGCTGGCCGTGATACCTGCCCCCCCCTCCCCTGCGCTGTTTGACAGTCATACACAACCCACAGGGGTCATACTGCAGGTCAGTAACACTTAACCACTCTGCCCTCTGTTGATTAAAACACAAACAACACCACAATCTCTCATCCTTCCACTTTTCACCAGCTGGAGTTTCAAGATGACTTGAAGTGGACATATCAGAGGCCCATAGCACTCCCTGGTTCAGTCGTATTCACTCAGGCTTGTGAGGAATTGCAAAAGAAAATGCTGAGCGTCTCTAAGAGGCACTGCCTCTGCTTGTGAGTAGCAGAAAACAGCACACATACAATGAACTACAGCACAGGACACACTTAATCTTTTTATTTATGACAGGAGAATTCTGTTCACTTGTTTTTTTCTTCCTTTCTGTATCAAACAATCCATTATCTCTCCTCTCTCAGTCTAACAGAAAATGAGAAGGCTTTCCTCTGGGAGAAGCGTCACTGTGGTGACAAAGGATGCACATTCTTGCACCTGATGCTGGGGGGAGTCCAAAACTGGCAGCCTGAATATTTGACAGAAACCTATACAGTGCTAGAGAACTGGCTCATGTATCTGCCTGAGGAGGCCCTCTTCCTGCTCAGTGACAGGCAGGTTACACTGTGCTCACATACAAAAATATTTACACAGGCATTATGCAAAAGACACACACAAATAGATAATACATGCAGAGAGGGTTACTTTGCTGTTTAACTGTTGGTCACAGAGCTAAAAGCAGTCAAAGGTTGTAAGCACAAGACATAATTCTGCTATACATAGAAATACGATATGGTTTTACCACGACAAGCAGACCAGTCATCTAAAAAGTTATGTCCATGATCACAGCTATTACTCAGGTTTCCATCAGAAGTGTTTGGTAACTTAAAATGTCTCTTTCAGTTTTCATGATCAGACTGTGCGGAGAGTGGCAGTGCAGTACTTTGAGCAGATACCAGATGATGAGCTAGAGGTGTATCTGCCACAGCTGGTCCAGGTAAGCGCACTAACACCCACCACTATTACAACTAATATACACACAAAATACAATTCAGACACACTCACCCCCATGTTTTCTTTGAGTTATTGTTAGTTTTGCAAGGTAATACCTCAGCGTCACACCAGAATCAGTCATGTAGGTGGAACACTTCCTCAGTATGATTGGTCATCCTGTCCTGCAGGCTCTGAAGAGTGAGTGGGAGCTGGATGGACCTCTGGTGATGCTGCTGTTGGAGAGATCACTGAGGAGCGTACGACTGGCCCAGCAACTCTACTGGTGAGCAGCAGAGACAGGCATCAAACTGAGGAGGTGTAGATTTGGAGCTCAGTTGTAGTTGCATTCACTACATAACCATAATGACAGTTTCCACAAAGACAGATCACCAGTAATGTTACATAAGAAATGAATATAAGCTAATACTTTATTCTGCTTTATTTTTGCTTTTGTGCTATTTTCTCTGTTTTCATGTTCAGTGTTTTTCATTGCAGTGTGTATAGTGAAGTTAATTTATCATCATCATGTATTAATGTTTTCTACACTGGCAGGCTGCTGGAGGACGCCCACAATGACCCTTATTACCAGAGCTGGTACAGTAAGATCCAGGCTGCCCTGCGGCACTGCTGTGGCCACAAACTGAGGCAGGAGCTGGAGCAAGAAACCCAACTGGTGTCCCTGCTCATACAGTTGGCCGACAAAGTCCGCACTGCCGACAAAACTCGACGAAAGGTCTGTAAATAGATTGTTCATCTACCCATGCATGTAAGCCACTGGCCCGCTGGCCCACTATCCTATATTATTTTTGACAATCACTGTGAAAGTTATGCGTTTTCCCCATTTTTATTACTGTCTGCAGAATGTTTTGAACAAAGGGAAGCAGAAGATTGCTGACTTTTTCAAAAACGGGGTCAGCTGTTGTCTACCACTGGATCCTGCAGTCCGTGTGAAGGCGGTGAACTTGGATGTAAGAAAGTTACCCTAGTTTATTATACACATAACTCCACCAGAGATGGATTGATTCCTTTTCATATGTTACTTATAGGCATGCAAGTTCTACAACTCCAATGCTGCTCCTCTGGGGATCACATTCACCTGCACTGACAGTCTGTCCAAGGAAGTCAGTGTTATCTGCAAGGTCAGTAATAATATGGTACTTGATTGATCCGTGTTGTCTTTCTCCTACTTCCCCTAAATTGGACAGACACAAGAGATCTCAGATTCTTTTGCAGAGATTACAACATTTTTAGTGAACTGGTTTCATCACTCGGTTATGTTGTTCAGACAGGAGATAACCTGCGTCAGGACATGGTGGTACTACAGATAGTCCGTGTGATGGACAGGGTGTGGCTGCAAGAGGGGCTGGACCTGCGAATGGTCACCTACAGGTGTCTCTCTACAGGCAAAGCTCAGGGTCAGTTTGATGTATTTGTGTTTTGAATGTACATCAGTAGTTCCCTTGACTTAGAGAGGATTTATGTGGCTGTGAATTAATGGGTTTTTTTGGGTTTTTTTCAACGCTTCTGCTTGTATTCTATGTGGGTGTTTAGGTTTGGTGGAGGTGGTTCCAGAGGCAGTCACCCTGGCCAAGATTCAGCAGGAGTGGGGTCTGGGTGGGACCCTTCGTGAGGACACACTGGAGAAATGGTTCCACATGTGGAATAAAACTAAGGAGGACTATGAGAAGGTTAAGACCACTAAAAATTCTTTGATATCTTCACCTTAAATACTGTAGATGTTTGACTGTACTCTTGAATATTCAGTTTGCTGTGATATGTTCATGTTGCACTGTGTATCCTTCTCCCATTGTGTATGTGCAGGCTGTGATGAACTTCATCCACTCGTGCGCAGGGTGGTGTGTGGCCACGTTCATCCTGGGGATCTGTGACCGCCACAACGACAACATCATGTTGAAACACAGTGGACACATGTTCCACATTGACTTTGGCAAGATTATGGGCAATGCACAGAAGTTTGGAAGCTTTAAAAGGCAATTCAATAAAACAGCAACACAAAAAAGTCAAAGACAATACTCTGAATTATCAAGATTAACAAGAACTCTCCACCATTTGTATTTGTGATGATAGGGACAGGTCACCATTTATCTTCACCTCAGAGATGCAGCACTTCATCTCCGGTGGGGGGCAGAAGCCTCAGTGGTTGCATCGCTTTGTGGAGCTCTGCTGTGAAGCTTACAACATAATCAGGGGGCGCTCTGCACTGATTCTCAGCTTGTTGGAGCTGGTACGACCTTTACTGATCAACACCACCACAGCGATAACCTCAGAGCTGTGTCTGAGAACAGATGATATGAAATACAACATCTTGTCATTCATGTTGTGTCCAGATGCTGCGTGCAGGAATGCCAGAGCTGAAGGACTCTAATGACCTGCAGTACGTCCAGAACAACCTCAGACCTCATGACACTGACCTGGAGGCCACATCCTATTTTACAAAGTAATTCAATGCACAACACATAAATGTGCACAGTCTGTATTTCGAGTCAAAACAATTCTTTAAAGTGTCTCCTGCAGTTGTATTAATGTGATGCTTAGTATGTGTTTATCTGCCTCCCGATGTAGGAAGATCAAAGAGAGCATGGGCTGTGTTGCAGTGAAGTTTAACTTCCTGACACACAGCATGGCTCAAGGGAAGAAACAAGAAGTGAAAACCAGGGAGGGCATCCCCAGTCCCAACAACAACATCCAAGAAGCCGTTATCCAGGGATACACCGTCAAGGCTAAAGATGTGGTGAGGCAGCATGTTTCTCTTTGTGCTTTGATAATCCACACAGAAAACACTGGCCTCAGTTTTCAGTCTTAAAACCAAATGTCACAGAAAGATTTTGCCTGATGCACCACAGAGCTTTAGTGTTAGATCCCAATAGTCAGGGGAGCTGATGAAACATGTGGAAGTGACAGCAAGTTCACACTTATTTGGTCTGAGAGGAATAACCCCTGGCACTCAAATGACAGTGTGCGTTTGCTGTTGCACACTCACAGGATGTGTCTCTATTCCCTCACCCTCCAGAGTCGACTGAGGACTGTTACTGGTGTTTGTTGGCATTTCACTGCTCTTTGATCAGAACAGGCTTCCTGATGTCAGGTTGAACTCTTTGAAGGTAGATTGCGACTTTCCAGTCAAAGCAGAAGCGCAGAGATTTTCTCAGTTTGCCCGAGAGTGTAAATAAAGGGTTTCCCCTTTATTTACACTCTTGGCTCTGGATACAAGCATGAAGGGATCTCATCATTTCTCTGCTTCTGTGTGTTAGCAGTGCTTGTTTTGTTGGCACAATATAAATACACAAATTCAGTTTCCCACGTTCTTCTTCTTTCCTGGCAAATACTCTGAAAGGGAGGAAACATAAAACAGATAAACCATTCAAGAAGCCGCCTGGTTAAGAGTAATTATCTGAAAGCTTGTGGATATGGAGGCAAAACCCCTGGAGACCTGGTCTAATAAACAAATTGTTAATTATAGCATCAGCTTGGGTTTAAAAATAATAACTCTAAACTTTATAAAGTTTAGAGAATGAGTAAGATACTTTACAAACTCTCCCTTCTGCAGCCGGGTCAACTCAGAGAACATGTATCACCTGCCTGGGAATTTCAACATGGATCCTGACTCATCAAATCTGAATCCTCATGACATGATTTGTTTTGTTTTGACTTGCAGATCTATAACCTGAGAGTATCCATTCATGATGGTTATCTGACCAGTGAGAAAACGTTCGGGCAATTTGAACTGATTCATAAGGAGCTGCAGAAATACTTCATTGAATCCATGCTGCCTCAGTGAGTGAAGAAAAACAAACCTTCCATGGTGCTTCCATTTTGAAGCACATCATTTTCTTCATGGTAACAACACATTTTGATGCATCTCTTTGCTTTTTCTCTTTCACAGGTTTCCAACCTGGTATATGATGTCATTCACACCAGCCAGGAAGATGTCTCTGCTGAATAAATACCTCAAACAGCTTTTTGAAGGACCATGCAGGGGAGTAAGTTCATGTTGTCACGCTCTCCATCACCTCCTGATTTCTCTCTGGTCGTCTGTCTTGCTCGGCTTTAACTGATTAACCTATCTCACTGGCTGTCCCGCAGAATGAATATGTCTGCAGCCTGTTCCTGGATGGCCCCAGTGTCGTTCAAGAAAGTGTGGCAACAGGTAATTTTCTGCTCTTAAATAAAAAGTGGGAGAATATAAAAAAAAAAGATTATAAAAGATTCAGTCAGGAACACTTTTCCTGCTAAAGGCAATATTGTAGATGTGAATGTTAATCCTGTGCTGTATCTGGAGGAAACTGATGGTAGTTCATATATAAGACATTCTACGCTATAATTTAACAGCACTGATGCACTGATCTATTGCAGGAGCCCGTCCCCAGATTCAGTTGTACATTTCTTACGCTAACTCGAAACTCTCCGTCTTGGTAAAACACCTGGAGAATGTTGTGAGTTTTCTTCACTCTTATCTTTGCATTATTTGGATCAATATGCAGGAAAGCAAACATAATAAATGCTTCCTCTTCCAGAAATATTTGATGACGTGTGTGGCTGTCTCCTTTTCCTCTTCAACAGAAGCAGGCAAACGGCTCGAACCCTGACGCCTATGTGGTCACACGTCTTCGACCCGACCCTCACCAGCGCTCCAAGAAGAAGACAAAGGTGGTCCGCAATAATGATAGCCCCACCTTCAATGAACTGGTACGTTACCTTCTCTGATCAGTTAAACTGAATAACGGTACAGACAGACAAAGTGAGTGACTAGCTGATGAACATAGTGTTGATATTTCTCAGCCAAAGACTTAAATTAAATATTGGACCTAAATCCATCAGGTGGACATATGCACAACCTCAAATCAATGATAATGTTGCCCCTTGTCTGTTGGACGTGCAACTAGGTTGCAGTTTCCAAGGTGATAACATGTCAGTGTAGTATTTGTTTCTAATGTCCACAGGGGGGCAAAACTACTGGTTATAGCAGAGGTAATCATCTAAATCCAGATTCTTTACACAGAGCCCATGGTTTTAGTAAATAAATTGCAAACTCTGCACAAAATGATAAAACTTAACATACTGTACAAAGTCAGTATACTACAGAAACCTAGTGCAGAAATAAGATGATGAGAAGAGATGCTTACTAGGCTCATTTTTAGCACTGACTTACATTTAAATGCTGTTTTAATACAATATTATAATGTGGGATTTTTCCTTTTGGACCCTCTTGAAATGATGAGCTGGTTCAAAGTAGAAATATTCTAAACATCTTACTGCATGTTCTGAATGCAGAGCTGTTTGATAACTAAAATATCTGTCTGCTGTTCACAGCTGGAGTATAATTCTGTCCCACTGCTCTATGGGATGGTGCTGGAAGTGACAGTGAAGAGCAAGAAGACTTTTGTGGCTGCGACCAACATTAGACTGGATGACAAGCTGCTCGACAAGGAAATGTGGTTTCCCCTTGGGAACTGTGCGGTCTGACATCAGAGCTCTGCACTGTACGTCTGCTGCCAGCAGGGGGTGCAGCCACACCGAGGGAGGGATATCCATTCAGAGCTTTTTCTCACACTGTCAAAGGGAGACAAACTCACCTGAGAAGAGAAGCCATGCACTGACATTTTTACCTCTTTATCACATACAATCTAAGATCACTGCAGAGCTGAAGACACTGGCAGTGAATGAGGTGTTTGGATGAAGTTACAATTCTGAGTAAAAAAAAAATACTCAGGGAAAGAGACTGTTTACTGTGGGAAGCATCAGTCGCCTACTATGTTTGTTTTTAAATGTTAATCCAATGCAGGACATTTGCTAATGAAGTCTGATTTTATGGATGTAGCCTTGGTGATGGATAAAGGAATGAAACTATTGCATTTGACATCAGAGTTGCACTTTCATTTCTACCTAAACTTTGTTTTTGACACTGTGAGTGACAACAGTCATTGTAAGTGTGTGTGGGGGAGACTGTCAATGTGACAGAGTGAGGGGGAGGTGATGCAGTGCAGTTAGGAGCTGCCTGCTTGCTACCTGCCTAAAATGAATGTGTTTGTCCCTTTGGGCTGTGTCAACTGTGTCCTTGACCAGTGGAAATTGGAGGCGAGAGGCAGGAGGGTGAGGAAGGGTGGAGAGGGGTGAGGAGAGTGTGTGAGCAGGATGACAACACTGCCTCTCTGGCCTGAAGGCTGAGTTAACACCCCCTCCCCTCCCCATCTTTGTCTCATCCATCAGTGGCATTGAAACACACTTATACACATGCATGCACAAATACATAAGGACAAACACTCATGTGCCCAAATACAACTGAAACAGAGCCTGCACACAAACACACACAAACACACACACACACACTCTCACTTTCAAGGCCAAGGCAGGTCTTAATGCCGTCCTCCTCTGACAGGCCTACTGACCTGTACCTGTACTAGGATTTAGTGATGAACGAGGATAGAAATAGACTCTTCCCTGCACTGGATTTAGTTCAATAATGTATACCTCTGTGAATGCTATTTATATTATTCCCTGCTGGGTCTCTCACAGGGAGGAAGGCTTGGTAGAAAATGCTGGCTGCTACACTTTCATAGTTGTGTTCATGGAGTATTAATGTATCCTGGCATCACACATCAATTTCAGCCCTGATATAAGAATGACATCAGTTGTTTTGGAAGAGATGGTTCATGAAATCAGTACTGTTGTGGGTAAGATACTCGTATGTATGATCAACTCTAAAACAATAATTGTAGATGCATCAATTATTAATTTTGTATTAAGAGACAAATACGTTACTTCAGGGATTCCTGCATTACTTGTGTGAGTCTAGCAGAGAGTTATTCTTTGGTCTTTTCAGCCAGGCTGGAACCTTCCCCTGGTTTCCTCTGCAGCACACAGTGCAGGCAGCAGAAAAAGGCACATCTATTTTCTAACAATAAAACTGGTATTTATATCTGAGGAAATGCTGCTTTTGATTTATTTATATATTTTTGTTGTTGTTGTTGTTGTTGCTGCATCAGCCACGCTTTTCTATCTGTTGGTGAGGTGTGTATGTGTGTGAGTGTGAGAGAGAGAGAGAGAGAGAGAGAGAGAGTCTGATAGGGAGAGCTGTTTTTAGGAATACCAGACAAAGACAAAGAGGGAGGCTGGATCCAGGCTGCATCCATCTCGGGACAGGAGAGGTACCCAGCGGTAGCCTGGAGGAGGAGAACGACAGGGGGGGGGGGGGGA
>OMNW01028705.1:16248-45954 GCA_900303245.1 Selene dorsalis
CCGTATTTCTGATTGCATAGACAGCTGTTTGGAGTTGTCGTTTCATAAAGATCTGAAAACAGACAATTGTTTATAGTTGACAGTTTTATGCTAAATAGTCTGATGAAAGCTCAAGGGGAAATATTGTTTTCCTGAGCAGATGAATAATTTAATCTTTAAAAACTGAAAACCAGCCCTACCTTAGTAACAGCAACAGTGAATGCTACTCATGACTCTGATTGCCACTGAGTTGAAAGCTGTGGCAAGATTGCAGGGTTTTCCCTGAATAGATCAAATAACACAGTGATGATTTGAATAAATAAAGTTTGGGGTTTTCCCAGGGCATCCGAAAACAGAGCACACCACATTTATATTTCATGCAGTATGCTAGGGAGATGTACAGTGTGTGTACATATACTATTAGAAGACAACGTCTGATGTGCTTTTAACAGTCATCTTCATGAAGGGTTGTCTGATCAAGATTTCCCTCATTAGAGGTAAAGCAGCACCAGAAATTATAGCAGAGGCACTTTAAAGCAACAGTTACAAGTGGCTGCATTTAGCGTGGTGAAGTCAGCTGAGGAAAATAAACCAAGATCAATGACAGGCTCCAGCTGAAAGACATGAAGCCACATAGAATGAAATACGAACAGTTTAAGCTTCAAACAACTTTGCTGATGGTGTTTTCTGACACCATCCAGTAAAATGGATAAACATGGAAATCATGGACCGTCCTTTTCCATACACAATGTCCCTGTTGATCTGGATTGTCACGCCACGTTACACCTTGACAAAAAAAAGAAACAAAACTACATGTGGCTGTAGCACTTGCTACATGCTTGTAGTTGTCTGAGAGGGAGTTAATTTCAACTTGGATGACACCTTGCTCTTGTAGTCTCCCTCCTCTGCAGTGAGTCTTTGTGATTCCCATGTGATCCCAGGAAACTCCACAATTGTCTTTATACAAAGCCCCAGACATCTCTAACTCCCACCACCCAGTTCTACACATGAGCAAATCTCTGTAATTGGACTCATGTGTTGCCTGTAGATCTTATGCAAACACTATAAAGATGACTACTGACCGTGACGCTATTCCTTTTTGTCACGTGAGTTAGATACTATACCTTATAAGTTCTGCTATTGCTGTGCCCCAAGATGCTTAAAATAATGGAAATGGAGGGATGATTTATTAATCGGACCCTGGGTCTAATTGCATTAGAGCCCCCTCCTGCTCCTCTCTCTTTACTTTCTGAGGGAGATAATCTAATTAAATGCAGACACTCTCAGGGAGCTTTACATCATAGTTAGTTCGCACCATCCGGCATTTATCTGGAGGCAAAGAGTGAGATGAGCTTCACCACACAATGGCCTAGATTGTGAAGTATAGACACATGCGTACATGCACAAAAAAACACACGCCCAGACAGAGTCCTCTAGCATTACACCTTAAAGCACAAATCCACCCTGAGTGGATTGTTCAGCATCCAGTGCTCCGTAGCTGTACCTTGAGCAGCAGGTGTGTGGGATTTAACCTGTCCTGGCTACATCCAGGATCAAAGCTGCTCTGACTGGACATTAGCACGGCCGGCTTCAGGACGTATCCACAGCCCCCGTTGTCTTGGAAACGGCCACCATTAAGGTCCATTGGCAATCCCAGAGACTGGAAATTGAGAGCCACTGCAAAACACCACGGGACAACAGAGTTGGAACAATGAAAACCAGAGCAGCAGCAAAAAAACATTAATAAGAACAAAAGTGAGAGAGCTGGAAGCTTGTTAAAATAAAATAAGCTGCGTGAGATCATCTCTCTGCATACCTTCCATTTTCTAAAAACACTTGTTCATTCTTCAGGAGGGAGTTAAATCATACAATGACTTGAAATGTTTCCACAACAAATGGCATACATTGCATCAGGGAGACATTCACACTCACCAAATGTGCAAGGAGTGTACGTGTGGTGTGATTTCTCTGCAGTGTAAAGCTCACTGTGTTGGCATGTGTGCTGTGTAGCTGTACCGTAGTCATAGGTTTTAATTATGATGAATAATAAAAAAAATAATTAAAAAAATGATATTTAATTTTGTCCCAACAAACACACTGCAATACAACCTTTCATATTCTCCTCATGTGTTTCTCAGGGGCGCAGTGAATCTGCTCATCTAACTGTAACTGATCCATCAAGGCTGCTGCTTTGTACCGCAGTCTCCTACGACTGTGAAAAACGCCGATCACCGTCTGCACAGCGGCCACCACAGCACGTACACGGTCTGCTCAGTGATCAGAGGGGCTCCACGTCAGAGTCGGTGACTGGCTGGCTGAGTGATGGTGGTGGATGAAGAGGACGTGTAAGACAGGCAGAGTGACAAGAACTGGCCTAGACAGTGCCACACAGAGCAAGGTAGTGACTTTAAGCTCACGGGTGAATCACACATTTCCAGGGAGTTTGAGGACATAATGTTTATGTATGACTTCTGGTATGCAATATGGAGTTAACTGTGTGAAAAAAAACTAAGCTGTGACCCACACAAGGAAGTAGTTTAAAGATGAAAAAAGAAAAGAAAAGCACTTCTAGGAGGATACAAATTGATTTAGAAAAGTTGTGATAAGGACCAGGAGAGGACGTGCTCAAGGGAAAACACAGATGAGGTGGTCAGGCTGTGGACTGGAATGAAATGTTCTTTTCTCTGCTAATCGACAGGTCGTTTGGTCAGGTCCTTCCCTTTGAAGTTTGACAATACAAGTTTCCAGACTGCTCTGTCTCTACACTTGTAATGGGTTGTGTACATTGAGAACATTATGATTCCTGTTAAAACTGATTGAACACAAATCCAGAAAGAAAATACTACAAACAAAGTTTACAAAATTAGATGTGAAACATTTAGACTAGCTCATTATTAGCAGGAAGCCTGGGGGATAAGAACACCTAAGACTGTTTATTATACAAAACATGTTTTCTTTCATTTTCTTCTTGTGTGAATATTTGTAACACATTGTTTTATAGCTTTATTTAGTGTATGTATCTATTCATGTTGATATTTGTAAAGCCAGAGGATGACACATGGGCTATATTGTGATGGTGTCTTGTTGTCCCATGTAGGATGGAGCAGTAAGCATGACAGAAAAAAAAAGAAAGAACTAACCAATTAGTAACCTCAGTGTGACATCCTTTAAGCTGACATATTTATAACCAATTAGGACTTCTGTTACTTGCTCTTGTCCCATTTTCACCATTTAAATAACATATACTACATTTACCAAAAACATAATGAGTGTATTGATGGGTTCATTTATTCTTTTCTTTATGACCATCCACCACAAATGTATATCAGGTATATTATTGCTATTTGGAAACTTGTAAAGATGTGGCAGTGTTTGCTAAGTTATAAAATTCATTTCAGATTCCTGAATGAATGTGTGTGAATATATAAATTTGTGAGTGTGCATGTGTATATGTGTGTGTATGAAATTTAATATGTATCTTTATTTTTTTATCTTTACCTGACTGTGTTACGTGGTGTCTGACTCACCGAGCTGGGAACCAACATTCCAAAATTCCTGAGGGTTGTAATTGGATGAAGACGTCCTGGAGCCTGCTGGGTAGATCCTGCTGAGGAACTTCTGGTTATGGCGAACAAAGTCTGCACCTGAGATGGTCAACACACGGCATATTAAGGTCAGATGTCTTGTTTGACGGATACTAATTGATGAGGAAGTTAGTGATTAAAGCGTCACAGGTTTCATTCACATGACTGATAGTGACACAGTCAAAGCAACTTCATAGTGACAAGACTGTAATTTTCCAATTAGTCAATGTAGATTCCCAAAAGCACAGATATGAATCTTCGCTTCCTGCTTTTTTACTGAGTTGCTTTTATCTAGTACATTAACATAGTCTTGAAAAAGAAAATTCGTTTTAATTTCAAGTTTTGTGTGAAGTGTTTTTTTTTATGAATCTGCCTGAATAATTTCCCTCATTCTGGATTGACTAGAAAAAAACTTTGCACACAGCCACAGTCTGTGATCGCACCATAGCTGTGTCATTTGCCTGTGGGGAGTGACAATGACAAGACACTACAAGGTTTTTTTATGGCTTCACAGTCACTGAGGCTGTTTATGGTGCCTAGCAGCCAAGCCAGCCAGCTCATAACATTTCTGTGTGTCTGGAAAGTGTCATTTCTCCTCAGCAGATACAGATTTCATTTCTCTACATCACTCTGTTTCTCCAGTATAATGCTGCACAGTAGCATGATGACAGTTTAACTGATTATCACTTGATTCAACCTTCTGTGGGCTCTTTTTCGCTCCCTGAACACATTTCTGGGTTTGTGCTGTGTGCTTTATTCCCTAACAAGCACTCCTCTATGCTGTATGTGTCATGTTTAATACACGTTTTCTATTAAAGAGGTTTATGGGCTTGGGTATAATTGCATTTTTTATCTAAAGATGGTCTACGGGGACCACCTCTTTGAGCTCAGTAAATCCATAAATCATGTGGATCTCCTTCGCTTATCACATTGTAATGTAATGTGTGCAATTAATTATATACAGTCTTTTATTATTTCAAAATCCAGCTCCCATTGGCTTCACTTGTCTCATACATGAATACATAAAATTTTACCTGAGGCTTTGGCTAGCTTGCGAGCTTTCTTCTCTGCCATAGATGTGTTCTCATAGTGGTTCTGATTATCCTTAGAGTGAGAGAAGCTGATGAACTTGACAGACCTGGTGTATATGACCAGGTCAGATAGAGCCTCGGCCACCACCACCTTCTTCTTCTTCTTCTACTCGTTACATTGTAAGAAAAGAGGAAGACAAATCCAAGACAGCAGCTTTATCTTTTTGTTCTCATTTAGAATGCGCTTCAAACTGTTCTTGCCCTGACTTACTTCCTTCTTTGTGCCTGCCTTGCTGGGAGACCAGAACTTCACTTTGGTTTGAAGATCCTCGTCCTCCTCCTCGTCCTCTTCTTCCTCACCCTCGTCTACACTCTCCTCTGCCTTTGTCCCTGAAGCCTCCTCTGGCTTCACCTGAGGCCTCAGCTTTTTATTCTTGATGAGGATTTTATACTTCAAGTCCTGGCATCCCCACAAATATACATCATATTATGTGTCAATGTATGACCAAATGCATGACTGTCATACATACACACCTTTGCACCAAACCCATAAATCCACTGAATTGTCAGTTCAGTAAACTCTGATCTGAAACTCTGCATCCCCAAACTTAGGATACAAACTATAAAACGCTCCTTCTGCACAAACTACCCTCTCATTGATTTGTCACAAAAACCCTATTCCTCAGTAGACACATCCACATCACAGAGCCAGGTATCCTAGGATAAAGAGTCAGAGAGCAGCAGGTGAACCAAATCACTGAATCACACATCTGCTGCTACATCTCACCAGCCCAGCTCCAGATCTGTCAGCACACCACAGATCTGTCTGTGCAGATGAGCTGTTATACGCTAAAGGTAAAAAAAAACAAAACATGATAGTCTCAAATTTGGAAGCAGCTCCGTGGGGAGGCACACGACAGGACGTCACACAGTCGGTGTCACACGTACTGTGTGCACAGGCAAAACTATGCAAAATAATTACAGATCTGCCACCATTAAAAACCTGTAAAAGCCCATGTCATATGAAAATTACAAGCTTCAGAGCTTCCTTTGGCACAGAACTCTCTCATTTTACTTTGCTGTTACACAAAATGATACAGTCTGGGGAGCTAGAGCAGAGACTTTGCTTGTATCGATGTAATTTAGGATATCATATGAGGTCCTTGCTGAGAATTTGGTCTCATGTTGATAATGAAAGAATAAAGTAAATCAATAACTTGTAAACAAAGGCTTATTCTAAACCCACAACAACACTAAGCATAAATAGAGGGGAGACAGTTAGGATTTTCATCCTTCCTTTGGTTTTCTCATTGAATACACTTCCAACCTCTGCTCTAACTGGTTAGAGGGGGTTATAAAGTAATGAGGAACTCTGGGCATTCCATATTGGTTTCACTTTCATAATTGGATGGCAACTTGGGTATGTGACACATGAACAGTGATTCAATGAGTTGCTCGGGGTTAAGAGTGAAGATTAAACCATTACTGCTGAGGCTCCCACATGAGCCCACCCTTTCTGAGTCACAGAGATAAAAAAGGAAAAAAAAGATATGGGCGATATGGGGGGAAAATAATCTGATATGCACACTCAGGATAAAACATAACTCTGCAGTAAATTCCAAAGCAGTAGAAGTCAGAGGCAGCAAAGAAACTCCAGCGAGGAGACAGAACGCATTGATCCAGACAGACAATAAAACCCTTCATCCTCCTTGTTATATTCAATAGACTGGAGTGACTGGGTCTGTGTCTTTGAGGCCAACCATTCGGTCATGGGTTGATGTAGATGTTTCCAGAGGAGAACCTGAGCAGGTTCATTCTAATTGAACAATCCGGTCAAGTGCCTCGGCGTGTTTAAAATGACAGACACTTTTCAGGATCAACCACACCACGTTAGATTTTGTGGATCTAATCATTAAAGATTAAAGAGACTTGCCGACGTCCATCTACCCCTATGTCCCAGTGGGAGAGACGGGCAAAGGAAGCCTCAGAAAGAGACTAATGAGGCCCACCGTGGCAACCAAAAGGTCTCATTTTCTCTGTGTTTTGCTGTGCTGTGACGGACGATGAGGACTAATACATACAAACACCACTCTGACATGAAACACAGATTTTGCCTCTGATCAACCATTCAGATAGCCAAGCCCTCACTTCTCATTCTTACATTCGGGCTTGGGAGGTGCCCAGCAGTTGGGTGATCCAAGGGTGCTGTCAGCAGCCTGTCCCCCAGGATAGAGATAAGATAGTGGGCCATTACTTCCTGCTGCTCCCGGGAACAATGGTTTTCCAATGACAGGATCACTGGGTAAGCAGACACCTGTCAGGAAATCACCCCACCAGAAAAAAAGTCAGAGTTCAACCTTTATTTCCAACAATTAGAATCAACCTTAATGTTTGCTTCTGCTCTCTCTTCACACACACACACACACACACACACACACATGCACATACATCACAGAGAATGGCCCTGGATCAAAGACAACTTGCAAGCAAAGCATTACTATCAGAGATGCTAGGAGATTAATTAGAACAAGTGCAGCTCAGTGGGGTCCTCCGCAGCACAGAGAGGCAGGGGTGGACACTGAGTTTGATGCCTGGGGCACCACTCTAAAAAATATATGTCAAGTAACACATTATATTCTGTTACCTCAAAGGCATGCTGTGCTACAGTGGTGATGACATCCTTAAAGAATATCTTTGTGGTCAGGGTGTAGCCATGGTAGACGACCGGCTCCATATCTGGCCCATCCCAGCAGTCAATTTCCAGACAGCGACAGCCCTTCCTCAGAGCACTGTGCCGAACACACACACACATCCGTACAGCAGAGACACATGCACATTCACTTAGCTCTGGCAAGGCTATGATATGCACTTATAATGTAACTTTGAGGCACAAACTGTGAAATTTTGCTTCTAAACGCAAGACCTTCAAAGCTTTCTGACAAATGAAGCCATCATTATACATGTGACAAATTGTATTAACAACCTACAATAATCTATGATAAATATTAAAGTCATATAATTTATTCCAACAGTGTCTCCTGTCTGAGAGAATCTGGATCCTCTCCTAATCTGACACCAGAAAATGTTGCTCTTCCATTTCCCTTTCTGTGCTTTCTTCACGTAAAAATATGGTCAGGTTTATCCAGTCCAATTCATTTTTATTTATAGAGCACATTTAAAAAGACCAAGTTGACCAAAGTGCTTTACAACAGAGATAAAATAAATAAATAAAATCAACAGGTTTAGATTGAACAGAATATATCTGGGCTTTACAAGATATTGCTTTCTGTCGGCAGTGGACAAAAACGATTTGCCTCCACAGCAGGAAGATGGAGCAAATTGTCACTATACAATTGTGTGTCTTCTTTGGTGCAAAGTATCTCCCTTTTACTCCAAACATCTTAACTGTGAAATAGTTCTGTTTTTATATCAATTCTGCCTTTTTTTCTACCAGTTTATTGCTGCTTTAAATTTAAATTAGGGCACACGCATCTATGGATGTTGCAGTCCTTGATCTCAGTTGTGTTTTTCTCCGGAATCACAAAAATGTCATGATGATTGTCTCGTTCTAAATTGTGCATTACACAGTATAACTGCTGTGTGCCTCTGTAACTGTGAGCGAAGAATAGTCATAGTATCATGTTGTGATTGCCTGCTGCAATTCAGAGAATGAATGCCTTTAGGATCCAGGCTCACTTTTATCTGTTTAAAAAAAAAAAATCGAAATAATTTTTATTTTGGCTGTTAAGTTTTATTTTTTATTTATAAAGAAACTCAAGATCAACATTAAGGAAATTCTTTGTTTCTTTCATCCAATGAGTTACGTAGGGAAAATTGATACTCATATCTTTGCACAGTGTGAAACTAGAGCTAGAGACTACTAGTTAACCCAACTTAGGTTTTAGACTGAAGACTGGGGGACATAGTTAGCCTGACTGTCTCTGTGTCCTGTTTGTCCAGTACATACACAAACAGAAATGTAAAAATGACGAGTCATGGTTTAATTTTTGTCTTATTTCCCTGAGACTTGACATGGCAGTGAGGTTGCTGGATGTGCTGCGGTCATGCCTGCACAGAGACTTTATATTCAGTGTTGTAAAACCTGCACAATAGCCAGAGCTGCTGCACATAGATGGTACTGGTGGATGTGAATAGAAGTTACTTTAGTGTGGGTGATGGAAACTAGGCTGATGTGAAAAAATAAAGAAAAAATCTTACATGAGCAAAACAGGGAGTGGAGAGAAACAGCAGTAATAGCAAAGATGAAACACAAAACAGCTCAGGCAAAGGCCACACACACAGCTGCTGAAAACTGACAGATACCTACAGCTAATCTACAGCTGGTATACTGGTAATTTGGGCCAATAAAACACACATGCTCAAACTGTCCCACTGTCAGAATACAAAGCACTTTTTTCCTGACAAAGTTGGCAACACTGCAGACTATGAACACCCCCTTCCCACACACATTAAATTTGAAAGAGCAACCACCATTGGGGAAACTCAACCACAAGGCAACGACTAACTATGGAAATTTGATCACTAAACTATCATCACTCAGTCAGTCACTCACAGACTTTCATAATTATATGTTTCGGCCCACTGTTGTGATCCAGTATAGAGATTTTTTTTTTTTTTATAAATAAGATTATATTTAAGTTATACTGTAATTTTCCTTCCATTTTTTTTTACAAAACATACAAATTAGGTGATTTGGTAATGTGAGCTCGAGGGATTGTTAAAAGTCACCTCCTGCCATTTAATGGTCCTGTCGAGATCACTCTTTCATTATCTAAGTAAACCAGAACTTCCAGGCCATTGAGTTGGAGTGCTCCACTCTTCCAGCTGCCCAGGCCGCTCAGCATTTTCACAGGGACCATAAATACGGCATTTCTGCTGCCATCAGCCCCTTTTGTAATCACCTCCATTGTCCCATAAAAGGACCGCAGCAATTTCACTGTCTGCCTCAGCACATGAGCGGGTCAATGAAATGAGGAGAAAAGACACACTATCCAGATAACATACATGTAGGTTTGAGGGAGAGATCTAACAGATAGGATAATGGAGTGTTGAGGGGGATTTCTGTATCAGATCTAAATCACTTGGCAAATTGGCCTTATCATTTGTTTTGACCTACATAAAATGGTAGATTAATCAGATTCCCAGGATTTTGCAGATTAGCTGATGTTGGGTAATTTGCAAATAGTCCTTCACCTGGGCCTGTGCAATTTTATATATTGCACAAGTTACAGAGGAAACACATTCCATACTAACATACTTTCCTCAAGTGCTGCGTCATGATATTGAGCAAAAGCTGTATAGTACATGTATAGTACATACTGTACTTCCTTACCAAACATAGGCATCCAGGTGACTTTTTCCTACGAGCTGATCTCCAGTCAGGTAGGTATTGTGTGATGAGGAGATGAAGTAGCTGCTGAGAGGCTGATCCATATCTTGGTACACCGATGTGTGGGTCTGGTCAAACAGGCAGCAGTCCTTGGACTCCATGTACCTCAGGAATCCTTCAAACGTCATAGATCTGTTTTCTTTGGCTGGAGGAAGAGGAACAACATGATCAGAGACAGTCACAATGCGTATCAGTTCCTAACATTTTATAAGAAGAAGCAAGCAGTAGTAAAGAGAGTAAAGATGCACTGTTTTGAGGTTAATGTAAACTTACACTGCATACATTGTAATGCTAAGTTGTTCACAATGGCAATGATAATCTTTAGCAGGCAGTAGAGTTACATCTACCAATCTGTCCCAGGGTATCGTGTCTTGTCAGCTGGGACTGGTTCACCAAGTCTGTGTCACTCAAGCAAATGGAGTCACTGCAGTCAAATGTAAGTAGCCTAGTGATGGATATCTAGCTTGTTTCGTAGACTCCAGTACTCTCTTACATTCATAGTCAGATCATGTAGATCAGGGATGTCAAACCGATTCCACAAAGGGCTGGTGTGGCTGCAGGTTTTTGTTCCAACCAAGCAGCAGCACACCAGACTTGACTCAGTTAATCAACTGATCTCAGTCTTCAGACAGCTGATTGGTCAAACTGTGTGCTCTTGACTGGTTGGAACAAAAACCTGCAGCCACACCGGCCCTTCGTGGAATCAGTTTGACATGCCTGATGTAGATCATGTCCAGTTCAATGAACATGAATGTTGGCTAGCTATTGCCTTTAATTACAGTTTAGCTAATTGGTTTACTTGGCTCAGTGTTTCATTACAACATTGATGCTTGTAGAGATCATTGACTGTGTGGCAGAGATACATTTTAACATACATAGTGTTTGTTTGCTTGTTGTTGTTGTTGTTTTTTTACCTGGGTATTTGACTTGATGACTTGACTTGGTATAATGGTAACTGATTGACAATATTAAAATCCACATGAGCTGAAGGCGAAGTAATTGTTATGATAGAAAGTCCCTCGTGTAAAAAAAAAAAAAAGTTCCCAATGACTAATGCTTAAAGAAACACCCAGTAACTGAGCCTGTTTCATAGACCTTAACAGAGAAAGCAGTAAGTGTGGTCTGTAGCATGGAAATCAATTTCATTTAGGTGAGCTAGTTTTTGAGTCTCTACATTGTGCATGCTGGCTCATTGTCATGGCTCACTAGGATACCTGATGGAACTCATTGAAAGAATTTCTCTCACCTGTGCTCTTCCTGCTGTGACGGGTGAAATGTCTGCTGTGAAAAGATCGATTATGTTGTCTGTGCAACTAATGGTAGGCTGAACCCAGATATTACATCCTGTGGACCTGCTTACGTTCAGCAGTTTTGGGTCAGAAATTGGACGAATTTGGAATCTAATGCATTTTAGAGAGAGGGAAAAACATTTACTCAATCATCTTCATGTTGGTCTGCAGGTCAGATCCGTCACACCAAATATCAATCCTGCCCTTCCTCTGTATTGAGGTAAATTGGTTTGGTGAAATAAATCTGTTGTGTGCAGAATAATTATGAAATACAGTAGCTAGTACAGTCTCACAACTCCCCCCCTACACAAAGACAATAATACACATTAGGTCTTTGGTTTTGCTTCAGCATATAGTTGTGACCCCTATGTTATTGTTTCCATGCTTAGCTGTTTTCTTGATGGTGCAAATTAACCCACAGTACAGTGAACCATAGAACAAAAAAACATCTGGTCTATGAGCCCACTGATGTGTCTGATTCTTCCATTTTCCTTCCTCGTCATTTAAACCACCCACCTCTGGGCTTACAGAACATCATTTTGTCAGCTACGCACCAATGGAGCGCAGACTTTAACTTCTGTTATAACAAAATTAGCATCATTATGTGACAAAGCCTTAGTTCTTAAATAATACAGTCGTTTATTACCTATGGTAATGGACAGCGCACAGTCTGACATGACACAATGTTCACTCACCTGCGTCTTCAATCTCATATCTGTCAATCAAATTCTCAGCTGTCTCCACATTTGCAGTGAGTTCAATCTGCTCCACGTGGAGGAACCTGAGGAGATCACATGCAGGCAAAGTCGCCTGGCCTGAGGTGTAGCACTGGTATAGATGCTGGATTTCAGCTCTCCTGGAGGAGGGGGCCTTGCTTTTCCTCATCTTGCCCTGCACACATTCGTTACATCCTCTCAATACCTTTTCACGGATCCTGGGAAGTTTTTCCTTGGTTTTCTTTGTGAAACTTCCAACTTGTATGAAATTATCAAGAAGAATTTGTGACTACTTATAATTTGTTCTTAAGTCTCCAGTTTTTCTGCTTGATATCCACCACAATAGAGTAAAAAAGAAGACTGCTGAATTCAAGGCCATGTTGTATCACCTTCTATCTATACGAAATAGTGAATTGAACTGTCAGAGCTCAGATGTATCCCAACATTTACCTGAGCTCACCTTTAAAATTCACCTTTTTTTTATTTTATTTTAACTCAGCATGAGAGAGAATAAAAGAGAAGTCGCAGTGCTCACTCTGCACAAAGTTCTCCCACCCTCTATCCCTGCCCCCCTTCTTTCCTCTCTGTATCTCTTACTTATATCAAATACTAAGGCAACTTATATGTGGCTTTCCCATTTTAGTCCCTCTCCACTTCTTGTCATGCCTCTCAGTCAGTGAGACAAAAGTGTCTGTGACTGTGTCTGTTTCTCTGGCTTTGCATGTCTTTTTCCCATCCATACCTTTCATCTCTCTGATCTGCAGCCCTTCATAGTTCAAACATATGCCTGTGCTGTCACTGAGTACCCTGCAGTGGGCCGGTCCCCTGCTGCAGTTGTCGCCTGAGTGTGAGCAACACAGAGCAACCAGCTCTGCGATGATCTTCATTAACCTTTTATGAAGAACCTGCAGTAACTCTATCTGAGCTAAGACGTCCCCGTTAAATGGTGTATTGTTTGTAAAACAGCTGCCTTGGAAGCCCCTGAAAAGTCATAGATCTTACTTAAGATGCTTATAAATGTCTCTCACACTTAATGTTTTTGTGTTTCCCAGCCAGTAAACCATTCTCACTGAGAAGGGAGTGGGACTCCAGAGGGAGTGAATTGTTTCATTTTACCCGAAAACTCAATAAGAAATCATGTAAACAACAGCCTACCTCAGATATCAGTGGTCTCTGTGCCCCCTCTGTGGTATGAATATTTTAACAAGAAATCAGCAGGTTATCAAATACTCAAAACAATCAGACTTCTTCAGCAGCTCTCTGGAGTAGTACACAAAGTTGTTGCCATAGTGACAAAACATTCTGATTCCATGGGTGTGCTGTATAACAAAAATCAAAGTTTGTAATTGTATTGCATATATGGCTTCCTCTGAAGTATGGCAGAGGAAGCTTAAACTCACCAAGCGTTTGTCTCCTCATTTTTTCAGACACGCGCCATGTAGTTGGTGGTAGGAATAAATAAGTGCAGAAACACACAGAATAGAGTAGGTTCATGTGAAGAAATAACTTTTGCCTTTGTGTGTCTGCATGGTGAACTCTGTGGTGAGTAAAGAGTCTTCCCCTTTCATAATTTCATGGTTAGAAGTGACAACACAGAACACAGTATCAAATATGCCCTTGTTTTGACCATAATGAGTCAAGATACACTAATTATTTCCATCATTTATAATCTTTTCATTTGCAAACTTCTGCATCCTGCATCCTGCAACAAAGAGCACATTGAAATTCAGCCATTTTGAATAATTTACAAGCATCCAAACAACCTTCTTTTTTATCAGTCTTTTAGCCTATTTGGTGATCAGCCATGCAAGAAGGGGGGATTGGTGATTTTGGGAAGTCAGTCAATTAACTACTTTGGTCCAGACTGGAACAGATTTGTAACTATTGGATGGTTTCCCATGACATTTTGTATATATAGTCATTGTTTCCACATGATGTATCTCAATGGCTTTGTTGTTCCCTTAACTTGTTATCAAGGACAAAGTTTCAATATGCCTACTTCTTTTTGTGACCAGGAACTTGCAAATGTGATGTTTCCACCAGCTACTTGTACTTTACTGTGTTTACTGTTAATTAACAAATGTATTGAGATGCTAACACACGAAACAAAGGTGGTTCAAGTGTGTCAAAATCAGTCTAAGGTCGATATGGTGACATTGCCATTGCAAGCAAATTAGCACGCTAACGTTTAGCATGCACTTGAAAGCATGACTGTGCCTAAGCAAGGCCTTACGGAGCTGCTGGTATTCTGACAGATACGAGTCTTGTTAAAAGACTACCAACTGAAGGTGAAAGCAGTGCACATCCACCAAGAGTTCTCCTACTAAATTTAATGGCATTACTTTATTAATTATACAAGTGGAAAATGATAAATTAGCATTAGCGCAAGAGTAAAGGTTAGCCTTTAGCATTTGCATTTTTCAGGCTCCACATGCACATCAAAATTTTACAATTACAATTGTGAGACCTCTGCATGTATGAGCTTTTTTAGTGCTCCGTACTTCTCCACGTGGTCTGGCCAGAAGGAGTTGCTTGCGATTTCCGACAACAGCATGATAATTGGAGCGCTGGTGTTGAAGTGTCTGCTATAACTGCTACAGGGTGCTGCTGTCTGAATACATCATGCAAATAAATGCACTTATTGTACTTAACACAGCACCAGAGACTGATTTCAGTTTAATTTCATGGAATAAAGTCCACATTCTCCAAAATGTCAAAGCCATAGTGGATAAGAACTCATCTATGCAAAAGTCAATGAAGCATAGAGAACATATCCACCAAATCTGTGATGGTTGTTTTAGCAAGTTTGACAAGAACTTCCTATCTGTTTGTCTGTATAAATCTGAATGTTATTGATGTGGTGTGAACCACTGGTGCACAACAGTAGTTATTGCCTAGTCATAGTCCAGCAGAGTCATTCCTGTCTACACCAGACTGTAATGGTTTGGCCTTCGGCCTGTCAGAGCCATTGGGCACACAAGTTTGATGTGATAATTCCCAAGCAGTGAACATGAAGCCCTGTATATGGCCCTTGTCTCTGCATCACTGCACTTCTCTCTCCATGGTCGGTTAGTTGGACTCATTTTAGAGTGAACAGAGCATGCGTATGTACTGTAGCTGTCAGTTTTTGCTTCTGTGCTCCTGTGCATCTGTGCATATTGAAGGGTCAATGGTGAATAAAAGATCAGCAGGCGGTGTGAGTGTTAGTGTGTATGCTTGTCTGTGTGCACGATAAGCTCAGATACACCAGCATGTTTTTGCTCTGCCTTTGCTGCTCGTTGTGGGAAAATCAGGTCACTTTTCTCTGTATCACAGTGTGATGTGCATGATCAGGGGTTTTGTCTTAACCCAGGGCTCAAATTTAATACTTAGTCAAAACACCACCTGTTGAGATGCTTAAGATGAGAGCAGCTGAGACCTTTTGGGATGTGACTCAAACAGTGATTTGAATAGGTGGATGGGAGGCAGACCAAGTTTTCTTTTGACAGTGTATTCCCAGCTGGATTTCTATTGGCTCATTTGGTATTCAATGGCCTGTAGGACTTTTGACTCCGTGGTAATGTCCCATGTCAGGGGGTAACTGGAAAGCCAAGGAGCTCAGAAACAATGAAAAGTGACACAGACAAACATGTTCATTTACTGGTAACTGCTTTTGCCAAATATGTTTAGGAGAAAACGTAACTGCAAGTTGCGAGAAGTCAGAGTGGGTGTTTAGGCATTTGAAGCAAAGGATTTTGAAACTGAGACAGTCCAGTATGCTGTTTTTAAACTACCAAAAACATATCTATTCACCAAAACATTCAATCTTAAAATCAGTGTTAATTGTCTAAATATTTAACAGTCGCTCTGTCAACTTAGCCAGGTGCACGAAATTAATTAATAGATTAAATCAATTCATTGTTAAAGCAATAGTTGGAGCATATGGATTTATAACACTTAATACGGTGATAAAGAACATTTTAGAGATATTCACAGTATTTCTGCTTTTCCAATGCACATTTCAGATACAATTAATATAAGCATGTCCTTATTTAAAAACGAGCAGTAAAGTTGAATGTATTCCTATGTAACCCACACAAATACATTTATACACAATCTTTATCTCTGCCACAGATTCACATTGTTATCCACACACACACAGAAATTGCATGCTGGCAGAGTTTATTGCCAGCTGGGTGAGGAAGATAATAATGATGGGCTCATTATTATGAACAATTGCTTTATTTTCTGGATCTCCCCACTACACTCTTCCTTTAGGTTCTGGCAGAACTTTCTCAGACTTGCTTCAGTTTGGAGGGGGACTGCTGAAAACACACCAGTTTAGAGAAGTTAAAGGAGACATATTATGCCCCTTTTCCACAAATTAAAGTAGTTCCCAGGTGTCTTAAAGACATGTCTGTGACATGCTTCGGTCAAAATCCCCCAAGGATCAAACATCACATCTCTTTACATCCGCTCAAAACAGCCCTCTTCAAAACGGCTGGTTTCAGTGCTCTGTCCCTTTTAATACAAATGAACCACTGCTCACCCCGCCCCACCCCTTCTACCGGTACCAGTATTCACAGATAGGGGTGGTATTATGTAAATTTGAAAACTAATGACATCATTGTCCGACAACCCAGGGAACAGTTTGAAAAACCACATGGATTTCAATCTAGAGAGCAGATTACAGATTATTTTTGTCAATTCTCACATTTTGTGGATCGGAAGGCAGGACAAACACCCAGATATATGTTAAAGAGCCTTCAAACAGTGATATGCCCCCTTTAAATTCTTACAGTAAAGCGAAAGAATTTGTTGTAAATTTTGAAGATCAGGGAAAAGGATGAGATAGGCTGTGAGGATTCTGCTGCTCATAGAAAATGAATCACAATTCATAGCTGCTTAGTATTCTTGCTAGTCCATTCTAGCAATATTGCCATAGCCCTGAGCAACTGGCCATCTGTTAGAGAAAATCACCATCCAGCAGTATGCATGTTGTTGAGGCACCACAGTCATCTTTTTCTGACAGTGCTAGTGTGTTGAGACAGGCAGGCAGTTGGTTATTAGGAAAGATCCCTGCCAAGGGAAATCAGCGAGTCAAAGGAGCAGGCAGAGATATTCATTTGTTATTCAGCTCAGGATGGAGACAATGATACAGATCTAGATCCATCCTAAGGAATGTGTAACACTGGTGATACATGCATACAGTATGCAAGAACCCACATGTTGTGACAGGTCGTCCATGTCCAACTCATGTCAACCAAAGCCAAACACCCCCAGTTGCTCAAATCCAGTTTGACATAAGAAAGAGAAAGGGAAAGACTGAGGGGCCATGTTATTGGATCTCAAATGTTAGTACCTCTCTATTTGCCTGTGCTTATCACTTGTCTTTTATTTCTGGCAGGAGACACAGAGATATGTTTAAAAGCTGACATGGCTAACTCTCTCATGAGTTGTCATGCTTTTTCCTCATTATGTTACTTTGCAATTTGTCAAAAGACTCTTAAACCACTTAAAGTGCGCTAAACATAATGAATTGGCTAACACTTTGTATGGCTTATGCAGAGGAGTATAGCTATAATTAGAAAACACTACTATGAAGAGTGCTAATTTAATTAATGGTGTTACAAATTACAGCATAATTGTCAAACTTTTGCTGACTGCTGTTTTAATTATAGCTGGTTGCAGCCAGTGTGCAGTGATCCCCAGCAAATTACATATCCTCTCTGAGTTTCAGTGTGCTCTGCCCATCTATTTTCTGTGCCATCCTGCCCCATAATAGCCATGGGAGATTAATTGGTGTCTCTTACCCTCACTGACTGCGAAGAGTGATGTGAGGGAAGTGCATCCACCTCACTGGGAAAATTAGACTATTTAGCTTTCTATCGAGGTTCATGTAGCTGCTCCATCCTCCCAAATAATTCATGCACCCATATTAACCTAACTAGAGTTAGATGTCAAAATGTGAGTCCCTCCCCTCAGTCAGACAGCTTGTATTGTCAGCCATGTAAAAAATTACAGTGTTTTTGGGTCAGCCAATTAAGCATCTGTCTACACATGTTTGTGCTCGTGTATGTGGTCCCTAACCTCTACCTAGCTCTTATGAGAGGCAACCATCACCATACTGCTGAGAGATGGAGCATTTCCTTAACTATTCACTGTTGTGGTGACAAACTGCCACAGTGCACATACGTGTCAGACCCTAATGTTCTGAATTAATAAGCCTGATTCAGTTTACAAGCCCCATTAGTGAGGGTAAGAGGCTCCAAAGATGTGGCTTTGATGTAGATAAATAGGAAGTTCTGCACAGCCAACAGGGGCAGTTCATGTGGGCTTTAGGGTCATAGATCGTATTTTTATGAGGCAGATTGAGAAAGGAAGTACTTAATAAACTGCTTCTTCACAATGTTGCTTGGTATTTTGGGCAGATGCCTATCTGCGCTAGAGACACAGCAGGGGCTGTATCTGGCAGTCCAGAGGTACACTGCAGTATTGCTGCCCAGCGCTATTCACAACCCATCTGTGTTGACCAAGTCAACACAACACAGTCCAAGGCTCGCTTTTGTTCTGTGCTCATTTTGTTGCTTTAGTAGGCAGAGGTGCATGCATCGAGTACACGTGTGATGTAATGTGAAAAGGTTGCTTAGCTACTTCTGATCTGAGTAAGTAACATAACCTCAGCCTGGAGCTCTGTGCGCTGCTACAGACTCCCTCAACAGGAGCTCATGCAGGACCCAGGAACAGCAGATCTTCATTGCATATTTAAGGGCCTCTCTCCAAGGTATCATATCAAAGGCACATGCCTGCATATAGATTTCATTGTGAACATCTTGACCAAAAAAGCTCTCAGTATTGGTGTCTAAAACACTATTTAAAGAATTTTAAACAAATTTAAACAAAATACAAATACAAATCTTAAAACAGCATACTTGAGGAGCCATTATTATTATTTTTATTATCTTTATTATAATTATTGATAACATCATCTCATTTGGTTATCATTTCATCAGTGTTAACAGACACTACACCCTTTGACTTGCGAAGCTGAGCTCGCTGTCACTGGAGCTCTCAGAATATTATTTGTTGACACCTGAGTGAAAAGGTGTCTGCTTTGCATTTATGCTTTCTGGCAGCTTGTCAAAAAGTCAACAACAGGAGAAAAAAAAACTTGCCTCACTGAAGGTGAACTGGTAGATGTCAGTTGGGCAAAATTCATATTGCTATAGGAAGCAGTTGTAGATCATCCATCAGATCATACATATGTATTACATGGCACAGGCTGGAATTAAGGTAATGCCGGCTTTGTGTATCTGTGTTGGGTGTTAACAGGTTTATATCTGAATTGTAGCTTCAGTGATAACAACTAATGTCAAGGGGCTAATTAGAGGGCATCACCTGTGTCTCTGCAACCCTGTCAACGCCACTATTGTATGGGCTAATCATAATTATGCATTTAAGAGAATTAAAAGAAATATAAAAACAAAAATAAATAAAATAAATACATGAAATAGATTAGCTACTCCAGCTTTACTATTCTGTTGGCTCCAATACATTGCTCACAGATTTTGGTTCGATTCATTTATATTAAATGACTGACCGTGTCGCCATCAATCAACTAGTAAACATCCCTGACCACCTGTGCTGTCTTGTCCACAGACAGAGTAACTGATTACTGTTAAAGTATGAAACTGAAGCATCTGCCTCCCTGTTTGAATTTGTGATACCAGATTGTAGTCAATTCTGAGGAGAGACATATTTTTTAAAAAAATGTTGTTTACACTCACTTAATGATGAAGCAATCTGGACTTTATGACTGGATTTCACATTTTGAGGTATTAACTTAAACCTTTTGCCTCCTAACATGGTGTGTTGAAACTTTGCCATTGTCTTACACCTCTGTGACACCAAAGTGCACAGAGAGTCCACCCTCAGACCACTGAGACTGAAATGCACTCTCCCATTCTGGCTCCACTGTTGCTCTTCTAATTAATCAGTTGCTTGGCAACATCTGGCAGGGACATGATTTATGGCAAACAGTGTAAACACCTGTTATGCTGAGGCAGGAATGGAGGGAAGTTGAGTCATTGTGCAGCACATTGGGCCCTCTCACAGTGTATATATCTGGCAGCAAAATGGAGTTTGACTGGGACATTTACATATTTAGGCCTCCCTGTGCTCCGGATTTGAGCTTATGATTGGGTTTCTATTCTAAATGAACACAATAGCCTGGAGGATGTTGCAATTGAAGTTCCTATTTATATTTTTTCACCAACATCACCTCAGCAGATCACATGCTGCATGCCTATTGTGGTTTCTGCAAGTACAGCTAATATAAATAGAGGATTTTTTTTATTATTAATTTTTTTTACTTTATGCATTTTTCCCTCACGCCCTCATTAATCTCTCACATCATATTCAAACAAAACTCAACTACAAAGCAGAGATTTCCAAGGGGCACCTCCAATTATTACCAAACCTTTGTCCCATTCTCTTGAAAATCCTCAAGCGTGCTTGTACCTGCAGGGACGTGGCAGTCATCCAGAGTATCTAGTTGTCTCACATTTTTCAGACTGTTACCCTGGCATCTGTCTGCCTGCAAAAAAGAAAGGTAGTCTGTGCCCTCTGCATGGCACTAACTCATTCTAAACAACAGGCTCTTTGCCTGCTTTTTTGACACAGGTGTCATCTCATACGACCTCAGAGCAACAAAATGCTGAATCTTTATTTCTTGTTTCTACATTAAAGGTGGTGTTTGTGTTTTAACGTTAAATTTACGGCATATTATTCTTCTTTATCCCTAAATTTACATTTTCTTTGACTGTGCCACTCCCTCTCTGTCTACTTCTACTTTCACTCTGATGGAAAAACTTCACTTCCTGAAAGAGGATCATGTTTAGCCTGGATGGAGTTTCGTACACTGCAGTCTGCCTCAATGCACTGAGGGGAACTCATTCATCACAGCTCACTAAATAAATCAGGAATCCATTAATTGCATTTCACAGCAGTCATGATCTGCAAATTAGAAATCACAGAGCTCATTTTGTGTACACTGCTGTAATTGCATGGTGGTCACAAATGCAGTTATTCTAATCTTCCTCTGACTTTACTGTTTCTGTCATTTTCAATCATATTGTATCATGAATATGTGAATTTTTTGACACAAATAAACAGAAGAAAGGCCACAGGTTCATATGAAAGCTGGAGGAAGTGGAGAATAACATTGCGTCATTTAAAATAAATATTTTATTGGAGCAGTACTCATTATGTGGCTTCTGAAGGCAGCTCAATTTCCATCTTTCTTTTTCATTAAAATCTCTCTTAAGTAGATGTTACACCTCATGACTCTGGCAGGGAAACCTATATCTTAACAGATACTAGTAAGTCATAGTGTTAAAGTGGCTTCATTGTTGGTCAGAAATTGGACAAATGTGTGGACATTTTCTATGCTGTGGAGAAACTTGTTGCTCTGGATCAACAGGATGGTTGAAATGAAGGAGGAATGGAAATGCACTAAATGTTGCAACTGGCACAGCATGTACAGAGATGTTTACTGATGATGTCATAGAAAAAGGTGTGCAAATCTTAACAAACCAAAGTGGTATCGTTCTTGGGAAATCTGCCAGTGGCAGTGGATTTCATTGTTCATGAAGTTGCCTAATATCCCAGTTGTGATTAAGATTTTTCATCAGGAAGTGGTTATTAGCACCTGATGATGAGATTGTTTACACAGAGAAAGTCTTATAATTGTAAGTCAGCTGCTAAATATTTTCTTGGCTTTCTTGAGAAGCTCTGGGTTCTCTACCACGTGAATGTAGCTGAGGAGAGCAACATCTAAAGCATTCCATCGAAACTGAGCAGTTGTGTGCAGGTGCTGTTCCAGTTTCCATAGAGGAAGGATCAGATACTGTAGTCATTCCTGTCCTATATCTGAGGACTTGATGCATGTGTAAATGTGAAGCAGGAGTAGAGGTGAAATATTGGTAAATAGTTAACATTCACAGCACAAAAGCTCATGCAGGGAGTTTTCTGTGGTGCAGTTCCACCACCTTTCTATGCCCTGTAAACGTTACCGTCATCAGAGAGCTCTTTGATCTGTGGCTATGGAGTGCATACATTTGCATATGTCAGTGTGCGCGTGTAACTACTGCTTCTTTATTGTCACTTTTCAAATTGGTATATTATGCTGCCATTGAAACTAGTTTTCTGTCTGCAATATCTCTACCTAGCTGGATTAATCCTGTCCATCCATCCATCCATCCATCCATCCATCCATCCATCATGACTGTCAGTTTGCTCTTTATTTATTTTACCTTTTTGCTGAGCACAGCTACTGCAGTGAATGTGAACCATCCAGCCGACAAAGCACTGATTAATTGTCAGCCTGCAACAAGAGAGGAGTGAGAGCAGTGAAGGGAGGAGGGGGCTTGGAGTTTAGCAGTAAAGAGGATAGCAGGGGGATAACTGTCCATGCAAGCTTTGACACATCCAGTCTGAAAAAGGGGCTAGTCCTCTGGCTATACCCTTCTAGTGTGTGAACCCAAATCTGCACATACCTGCTCTTGTGTAGATCTGTCTTCTTGTCAGTGTTTGCCTATAGCTTCCTGTAAAGCACAGGTATGCACGTTTTTTTTCCTCTTGTGTCTGTGTAATGCAGTGTCTTTGTTACACAGCACAGCACTTACCCCGATGACACCCATCCCTCGTTCTCCTCCCCCTGCAGGAGGTCAGATGTGTGACATCTCATCAGCCAAGCTGCAGTTGAGATAAGTGAGGAATCAATAGTTATTGATTAGGAAAGCTGCCACAAGAAACTCTTCCCTTTCCCGGCCTGTTTTGCCTCAGCGTCCCAGTATAGAAAGCAGATGGCCCTGCTTACTCAGTGGTACTCAGCACACAGGACGTGTTTAGTGGCCCAGACACAACCTCTCCACAGGACCCAGCTGTGTACGACAGCCCCCTCCAACAGACTGACAAATTTAGATTCTTATGCAGACACGCACATACTGTTTTAAACTCTCATAGAAAGAGGTGTCAAAGGATAACAATTTTATGACCTTTAGGAATATTGTATTGTACTTAATTACAGAACAACAGGTTAAAATGGTGTTTTGCGTTTTTTTAAATTTTTTTTTACCTTTGCTCTTCATTATGGTGAGTGTGTATAAACCATCCTATAGATTTCTGTGCAATGTGCAGTAAATGTCCGAGTGTTGATGTGCTACCTCTAAGAGTACTGGACCTCGACGAAGGAGGAAATGAGCTCAGATTTCCCGCAACCCATCACTCCCACTTATTGATTCAGAGCCAATTTACAGCCCAAGCCCTTTTGCTGCTGCTGACACTCGTCATTGTACCAGATGGCTCAACTACATATATATTTATCTTTTAGTGTTTGGTGTAGTTTGGAACCCTATATTACTGTAAATACCCCACAGGAAACACCAAACTCACCATACCTGAACAGGTGTGGAGTGCGAGGTAAAAGCCAAAAACTGACTCAGGACAACATGCCACAAGCAATCTGCCACATAAGCAAAAATAAACAAGCCATCAGTTTACTTGTGAAGGGGAGATACTCAGAAACAGAATTCAGTCACTATATGACACTATGATTTGACTTGTTTGTTTCACATATATTACTAAACAGAACACATAGCAGGGGCACTGTGTCTTTGTCAAAATTTTGTTAAGACTATTTCCTGAAACCTTGTGAAACTAACCTCAGTGTTTTTCAATAAAGCTGTGCCTACAAATAACATTTTCTAATGTTTCACACAATGATTTTTAGATGTGCCATCCTAACCTTTTGACTGTGTTTATTTTGATATTCCACTGCATTAACATGTTGTGTGGGAGTTTCACTTGTGACTTGTGATGCAAAATGACTGAAAGGCGCCGTTTTGCCTGTTGTTGTTCTATTAACATGCTGTAAAATGCCAGCCTCATGAGGTCTCTGAGGACAGATCATTTGTGGTGGAAGAGTAAATCCTTAAAAACAAAGAAAGATAAACTGTGACAAATATGGTCCACTTCAGTAGATGTAAGTCACTCATTTTCTTTTTAAACTGACTATATACACACTTCACTGAAGAGCATGATTAAGCACACACAGTATCAACACATGGGCCAAATCAGACAGAAACATTTATTTTCTGTGGAAATCCAGAATTTCACAATAACTTCCTGTTCCTGAGTCGTCGGACTTGAGAAAAGATCCAGTGAAGAAATCCCCAAGAGTGTGAAACTAAGCAACTTTTTATGTAATACAAATAAGGACTTGACTAAAGCCATAATGTTACTTTGATCATGTAAATGGTTGTGCAGATCTTACTGCTTTTGCGTGACCTTGAATATTAAAAACTCCAGGCCCAAAATAGCCCCAAGCAGAGCAGATGTTCATACATAAATATGTGTGTGGTGATGTCAAAGACTGGGTCATATGTTTCCTTCCTTTTCTGGAATGTGTAATTTAGACTTCTTCTCCATAATTAATTACTTTCTAGCTTACTCCAACTCATCTGGATAGTGGTTTATATACTGTATTGTACGAACATTTTCTTTTAAGGTCACAAATTGATAGACACATGCAGGTTATGTGTGCTCATTTTGATGATTCAGCATGACAAAGTAGGCCACTTTTGTGTTCCTATTTTTTTCCACACATGATGTGAAAATAATATTATATGTTGGTGATAATATTCTATTTATTTCCTTTCATTTATTTGGAAATATTACTATATTGGCTTTGTATCAGCCCTCTCTGGGTAAGAAAGTATATGGGACGGATCACGAACCAAAATGTTAACTATATTGTCCCAAACTCCAGAATCATTTGGGAGTATTAGTGTTGTCCTTGAGGAGTTCTTGCCGTCTGCCTTGAAGAATTATTCCTGGACTGGAGCCTTTCTCACTGTCGCTCACATGACCCTTGATGCCCTGAGAAGATGCTCATGACCTGTTTGTCACACTGTTCTGCTTTCCCATCAGACACAGGATATGTGTGTCAACAGGGGAGGACTTCATGCTGAGACATGCTGAATATTGCAAACCAAACAGATGTTCAGACGTTGTGGTTGCACTGTTATACACATGCAATCAGCCTGTAAAAATAGATAAAGTTTCTTTCTGTTTATAATGAGTATATGTAGTTATGGTTAGTTTCATATACCCACCTTAATTAAGACTGTACATCAACTCAGACATTTATTGTGACCGCAGTGGAATGAGGCCTCATCCACTCCCAGAGTCAAATAATCACGCCTTTACATTACATCACACAAGCACTTGGTCTAAAGTACTTCTCCGGGAAATGATCTTTAATCTGTATACTAATCTGTATAATGTTAATATGCTACTAAAGCATAAATACGCTGCAGAGGCTTGCACTCATGAAGATGAAACCAGGGGGTGCTACACATCACGATTTGTGATGTCAGCACATGAGATGAGCTTTAATGAGCCCAGTATATAGGGGAATTGCAGCACTTTTGGGTTATCTATGCATTATATCGAAGTGAAGCTTGAGCCTGATCAATGTTAAGTAGTCCTTCATCTTAATTAATAATCTGCTCTATCACTTGAACACCACAGGGTCTTTTGAGTAATGATGGCAGCTGCAATCAATAGAGAACCACTCATGTTATGTGTGGATGATTTAAAGTGCTGAGCATTTACAGTTGCCTTCTGTAGTGCTTACTAAGTACAGATTGCAATTAATAAAGCAGTTTATGGAGCACAGAGAGGTGCAGGGAGCCAGGTTAATTTCATTATGTGCACACAAAGGTCCTTGTCTAAACCAATTAATGCTTAAGACAACATGTAGGTAAGATTATGATGATTACATTAGTTTCGATTTTTAACAAGCTCCTTAATCTTTAGAGGTTGAGCACAGATATATGATACATTCCTACCTGGTTCTGCTTTTGGTCTTGGCTAGGACTTTTAACCTCAGTCTGTGGCTCTGCAGAAAGTTACACAGTCAACCTTTTGAGTGTGTAAGCACTTATAAACTCAGACTGAACACAAGTCCAGCTCTGTTTTTAATTTACATTGCTAAGTAAAACCCAGGCGGTGTGGGAAAAATAACTGCTGATTTTAAATGCATTTCCTCTCACAGTCACTACAGTTGCAACTGACTCAGGCCACTTACAGCATCCTCTAATTACAAAATAGAGTACCCACTCATTCAGTCTTAATGACACATATCACTAGTGGAAATCTCATAAAACTTGGAAAGAAAAACATTTGGACGGCACCCAAAAAAAGGCTGTGGATCCAGTGAGGTCATGACTGTGGCGAACAGAGAGCCATTTGTGGGTTGGGTTTTTGTCAGACTGTGACTAGCAGTGATTCAGAGATGTGTGTTTAATGATTCAGAGGTGAGTTGTGAGGACTACACCTCCCCTCATGGTCTGTTTTCCACAAACTTTAAAAGCTAGTGACCAAAATTCCTCTCATCTGCATTGCTTGTCTCTACTGACACTACTACTGAATTAAGTATTATACCATTTTTCCATTGTTGCCTATTACCCCCACTGCTGACTTGACTGGCTCTAATAGCTGTACTGGTTTGTGGGTTGTGCATGCCAGTCAAATGATACCGTGTATTGCAATCGGAGAGGCACAGATGACATCATATTCACATCATTGAGCAATGTGTAAGGGATGGGATAAACATGCAGTCCCATAGGAAGTTATTGTGCCCTGGAAGTGGATTTTTTTTTTCCCAGTTACCCTGTGCTATTTATGTGGACTCAATATTGTCCTGCCTGAGGCCTTATCTTTTATTTCTATTTAATCACATAATAACTAATTTTCCCCCAGTAGTTGTTAGCTGGCTATATAATTAAATTCCTTCATTTACAATCCACTAATTTCAAAGCACAATGTGTCGGCTGAGAGATGGCTCTATCTGCACAGGCTTTTGATGCCAGCAGATGAGAGGTCTGCACAGATGCCAAGTGTCTCCAGTCTAAAGAGGAGAGTCCTCCCTCTTACCTAGCACAGACAGGCACAGGGCTACCGCTGAGCTGGCACCAGAACGAAGCCCTCCAACAGCTGCTTCATAATACGCAACCATTAATTACATTCTGATGCCTCAAGTCTTGCCTGTGTGGCTGAGTATACCCTCACCTTTGTGAGTGTGGAGCAATTATGTAAGAATGTGTTGAACAATGTTAACCAGACACAACACTATGTGTATTTAATAACGACTCTCTCTTGCACCTTTACATATTCAGGCCTTAGGTCCCCTTTAGGAGATAAATTAATATTTTGTGAGCTGAACTGAGTCTTTGAGTGGCTGGTTGCATTGTTTTATTCAGCTAATTGCATTTCTTTTTCACTGTCTACAACAAGGAAGTAGCATTGTACTTGCAAGGAACAGAGAATATTAAAAGATTTCAGTTCCTTAAAAGACCCTTCTGAAACAGTTTTGTGTTTGAATACCATTATGAACAGTGTTTCACTTCAGTAGTGTGACATTTTGTGGATCCCAGAGAAATCAGTTTCACACAAAACAAATAAACATCTAGAGCATATCTGCAAGGTTCAAGGGCTTAATGGCTTCAGATCTTTATTTCTCATTTCTGTTACTCAACTTAAAGGTTTATGCACAGCTTATTCTGCACTAGCTCTGACTTTTGTAGAAAAACAAACATTCTTTGTCACATTCATTTTGAGGCACACACTTTAACTAAATGACAGTGGTTTGCGTAAGTGCTGATGATAAATTATAGTACAGTGAAGCATATATACTTGACCCTGGAGACTGTGGGACACAGTTGACAAACATCTGTCCCAGCTAGAAGAAGAAATACATGAACTGACCCACAGTTTTAGACTTTCTGTTATGTCAGTACTACTGTCAGACCACAGAAACAGAAGTCCATGCAAATGTGCATATTGACTAGGGCATCTGTGAAGTTCTCACTCAACCCTGTAACTCAAGGTCCTGTGGAACTAGTCCAGTCAAGGCCAAATTAATTAAAATGAGTTTCTCTAGAAAAATATTTTATAGTAGACTGGAGAATACTTTTGATTAATTTTGATTGCAAGCTTTGTTTGTCAGTCATTAGGCTGGCCCAAGATTTTAAGAGCCAGGAATAGGAAATAGTGCTTGTTTAATTCACTTTCTTCTCTCAATTCTATGAATGGAAAGACATAGGCTTTTGTTGGCTAATGGTAAAATGAGAGGCAGAAAATCCTGGCTTTCAGACACTCAAATCCCACAGGTATACCAGCACAAACAGGTAGGTATCAGACTCTAATCCAATCCTTTCCACCCTTAAGGTTCTTTTTCATGGATGTTATAAAAGGGATTAAATAGTGATGGAAAAGGTGGCACTTGGACCAGTAAGGAATTGAACATATCTGTTAAAAGATACATAAACTGTTTAGAAAAGTCTATAGGAAGATGCAGAGTCGGTTAGGGGGTTAGGGATGGTTTGTGTTTAGCCATGCATTATGCAACAGGACCTCTCTCAAATCAATATGAAGTTAATTTTTGATTGAAGCTCAGTTTTGCTGAATATTGGTGTCTTCTTTCTTCCCACAGACCATTGGATTAACTACCTGGGGAAAAACAGGCAGCTCTTTTGTATGCCACATTATCCGAAAGCTGTTATTCTGTCTCAGGTAAGTAAGCACAAAGGGCTCAGTGTTTTACATCTGACCAGGGAAGGCATCACTCCCTGTTTGTCCTTCCTTTAGATTTATTCTCTGAAGTGAACGATCTGACAGTTGGCAGATACGTCCACTTCCCACCAACATCACCAGCCCTCTCAAAAGCTGTGGCATAGCATGTGTCCAGGACACAATGCAACACAATGCCAACAAACAGGCCAGGCACAGCGGTATTGGATGACTTGTCTTTGTATGGTGTGAAAGGCTGATGCTGCAGTTTCACTGCACAATGACAGAAGGCGGAGACCAAGAACCTAAAGGTAGAGCTGAAAGTGTGGGTGTATGTCTGCCTGTCCGTGCCTTCATACAAGGCTGGTTTACCATATGTCAGCAGAGAGGGCAACAGGGCCCCAGAAGTCCAGAGGCTGCAAAAACTCCTGGTTGCGGCCAAATTTATTCGATCGTTTGGAATATGTTCGACTAAAGTTCAATTCTACCTGACATGGGGTAAAAAGTGAAGGAGGAGCAATATTATTTAAAAGTATGAATAAAAACAATCTTGCCATAGTGTTGCACTTGCGATTCATATAAAAATTAAAGTGTGACAGACTAAGATGGGTCAGGACTGAAAAACAGACCTAAGGAAAGTTCAAACTATGACTCCTTTCTCATATCTCCTGGTCAATTATGGTGAAAAGAATGAAATTCACTAATCGAAACACAAAAACCAACCGTCATGCAGTGAATACTTGTTTTTCGAGGACCCTGTGTTCTGGGGTCCCAGGTGAATTGACTGCTTTGCCCACTGGGTAATCCAGCCTCACGCGTGTTTATGTGTTTAATCCAGTTATGAGACATTAAATCAGCAGCCAGGCTATAATCCTGGAAAAAACTGTTCGCACTAGAGAATGACAAACGGGGTCTGTTTTAATGGAAGATATTTTGACATGTCACTTTGGGAGTAGCACATGTGTAAATAATAAAATTTGTTATGACTGAATTCGATGTGGCTTCTTAAGTTTCGGGGTCCTGCTGTTGTGCACACTGGCTCGCTGTCCTGGCTTAAGACAGCTTTATGCCAACTCCATGTGT
>OMNW01028706.1:2815-14935 GCA_900303245.1 Selene dorsalis
TGTCAAAGAAGGAGAATGAGCTGTGTTTGGCACTGCTTAGAGCAAGTGTTCACTAGAAAATGAACAGCTGCTGTGAACCACATTATGACCAAAGACTGTCCAAACACACACTCCCATATACATGAGCACAAAGTCAGTATGTACACAAATAGCAACTAGCGTCTGCTCATTCCCACCCAGCTCTTTGCCCAGTAAACGCCCCCCTCCTTTAAGTTGTTAACAGTTTAGTCACTGATGTGCAGGTCAAAGTTGAAAAAGGCCAGAACTGCTTTGTCTGCATCACTGGGAGCCAACTATAAGGATCTACTCCAAAAACCATCAAAGAACTGGATCATAATAGAGTTGTTAGTTTTATTAGGTAGATATACAGCATATGCATAAGGATAATGAAAATAAAAATGATGTGTATGCTGGGCTGTTGATATGCAAAGTACATAGTAGCAGTTAGTCTTCTGTCAATTCACTGGTGCTTGGCTTAAATGCAACAGCATATGTGATGTTTAGACTTCAGCTTTGAAACCTCTCCAATGCACCCACATTGTGACTAATAGGGCAAAGACCAATAGAGCAAATTGAGGGATCCCACACACATAATAACCAACTCCTCTTTAAAATCCATTGTGACCAACAATATTCATTATTGCAGAGAGATAAGGTCAATGACACTGGCCCAGTGCAGATTTAGACACTCTTCACTGTATAAGCAAACCGGCCCACATTAAGGGAGTATTGTGTGCTAGTAATACAGCCTAATTTTGTCCACCAGGATGTACAGCACAGGATCATAGCTGTATGTTAATGGTCAGACGCCTGTGCCTTTATGCTATTACTATAACTTTTGTCTTTTATCTGTGGTACATGTCAGTGTCATGGTCTACAAAAAAAGTATTTTAAAATATCCATATCCATATCCATGCAGGGTCATGGGGGCAGGGGGGATAGCCAGTCTATCAGGGGGCCAACACATAGAGAGAAGCAACCTCACGCACTCACATTCACAACAATGGGCACTCAAGAGCCTCTGCAACTAGTTTTAAAGACAAAATAAAGCAACTAACAGATAGATTGTGAACATTTTTTCTAAAAGAACTGACTTAATTAATTATTGTCAGGGTTTACTGGAATCAGGTAGTGTCTTGTCCTTGTCCGCAAACAGAGTGCCTGTCATGAGCCCCTCTTTTTCACTGTCACTGAAACTGACCCCCAGCCTTTCCTACCACCAAACGTTAGGTCACATTTTATAAATGTTCAATAAACAATGTTGAGCTCCAGAAAATGCAGGCGGAACATGGAGATGGGATCAACTTTGTATCGATTTCAAGTCCTTAATGACTCTAATGGTGTCTATTTCAACATGGGGACTGGCATTCCCTGTTCCTGTGACAACTGAATTTGTCCCTTTTTTATTAAAACCTTAAAAAAGCCATAATATCATCCATGGTTTTAGTGTGGTCTCACAATACTATATTTGGAGACATCTGTCACAAAGGCATGTGCTTGAAATATAGATGAGGATAGATGTTCTCGGTTTTGCTTTGGGGCGAGGCAGGAAGTGCCTTCACTGCATAGTCACCCCAAAGCATGAGGCAGAGCCCGCGGTCAAATGGAGTGAATAAGTGAGTTGATATTAGTGCTGAATGCTACTGTGGTCACTCTCATACCGAGCATCGTGGAGCACTGGCACTGCTCTTTCTCTGGCCTTTCTCCCGATGCCCTCATCTAAACCTTACCAGAAGCGATGCATACACACACACACTCATGTCTTAATGATGCACACGGCCTAAAATAAAGTCTGCTCTCAAATCGTGTCTTTAATAATGATCTTTTATGGAGTTTCCTGTTTAGTAAGAATTCTCATAATCAGCATATTTGTTTCATTGTAATGAAAACACTGTACGTTTTCAGCCTATCTCAGGTGTCCTCTGCTTGCTTCACAGTTTAGCCTGAGTCTACGGTGTATTTCTCCAGCTGTTATCCATGTTGTCTTTTCGCATGTTTTTCTCAGGGAGATCCATTGCTCTTCTCTATAGGGTTGTAACAATGCTGTTACATAGTTAAGCTCATGAAGCCGGAGTCTACCAGAACATACAGCCATGTGCGGTCATGCGATTGATTGTTTCCTGCAGTGCCAACGATATAATCAATATTTCAGCTATTTCCCTCCCTCTTTAGCCACTGATCTGTCATGTAGTGAACCAGTCTGTTCTGCTGTATACACTATCTTTATCCTGCTCCTCCTGTAGAGGAGAGTACAAGTCGCTGGAACAGCAAGCATAAAAGATTATCTTGTACGACTTGTACAAGAACAAAACACAACAAGTAGTAGGTGGACAACAATGTGATACCATCAGGTTATTTTGAGATGTGGATGTTCCTTCCTCTTGAACCACTCTACTCCAAACTGGAGGTTCCAGGTGTTTTGGAGTATTTGACCTGCCATCAGTGGCTGAAGGCAATCAAACTGTTTCACTTTGACAACACTCATATATTTATGTTCACTGATAAGACTAAACAGTCATACTTTCACCTTGTTATGTAAAAGAAATAACTAATGACGATCAAACTTCAAACTTTTATTTTGAAGTTATCTCAAAAATGTTTAGTTTTACGGCCAAGTTCATCGCCTGAGGACAGAAACTATCTATTTCTCTTTTTGAAAAGTTAAAAATTAAGTAAATAAGCTTTTGTTGATGGACAAAAAATTGACATTGTAGACCAGAAAATAATCATACTGTCCTCTCTGTGCCATCATACAATGGTTCCTAGAGTTTTTCATGAGCCACTGAATGCAGCACATGCAGACTTATCTAAATCCAAGCAGGTTTAATGTCCTTTTGCTTTAACATATTCAGCAAAGAGTTTACACCTTGTTATTTCATCTTGTTTTCTACTGTGAAGCGCTTTGTGATGTCTGGTTTAAAACAATGTGTTATTAAAGAGGTAATATTTAATGCATAGTAGATATTGACACCTGATACTATTCTTCACCTTTGATTTGGACATGGATGGCATCCATGTATGGGACTATTCTGTGTCCATGGCATGGACATACAGTATGGTCCTATAGATAGATATTACATCGTTAACTGGATTAAGCATATGACTTCAGGACATAGGATTAGTAAATCCATATCACACTGAACTATTTTTAAGGTTTTTATATGAAAGAGTAGAACAGAGACACGTGTTAAGGATAATACTGTCAGATACATACTAATTCAGAGCAATTGCTTTCTTTTTGCAGGTTTTAAAGATTCAAGGAAGAAGGACCTTGCCAGAAACCAAGGAGCTGAGATGTTCAGCAAAGGTGAAGTTGCCAATGGAAACAGGAGAACATTTATAGTTGTGACTAAAACTGAGGTTACATTTAAGAGGACAAATCGGAGCATATATCTGCATTTGTGTTAGTTTACTGCAGCCGATTAGTCCAGCATGTTACTGTACTTGGCCTCACTCAGGCTAATTTGTTATCCTCATAACTCATTCCACTGTTATGTAACAGCACTGTGGGTCTTTTTTAACTTGTAAAGACTGCGTCTTTCATTATTTATACCCTTTCATAGCACAGATCTATCTGGGATATGCCTGTATGGGTTTGAGTATTAAAATGGGGCAAACTTCCTGCATTCAGGAGGAAGTGCAGGATGTATGCGCCAAACTGTCATCAGAAGAGCCACTTTAGAGGGATAAAGCCTATTTCCGAGTCAAAGCATCCATGCCTCTTTGGCTCAGCGGCATTAATGGAGCAGCAGGGCTGAGAGTATGGTGCCTTAGAGTTGTTACCTATTCTACCATCCATTAGCTGAAAAGTGTGTTGGCTTCAAAACTACTGTCTATATATCAAGTGTGAAGGGTTTTTCAGATTTTGTTGGGGTTAAGGTTTTGTTACTGTTGATCAGTAAAATTAGTTAGGTTTGAGTTTGTTTAGAAAGGAAAAGTGTAGTAAATGGGGTAAATACAGCTACGGCTTCTGTATGCCAACATCTAAGTGCCAAATCCGCAGTTCTTCAAATGGACACTCGAATGTGGTCAATCTCTATAGATTTCCATGTTAAATTGCCCAAATTTACTGCAGTCATAAACATGTTTACAGTCTTGTACAAAAATGGTTTTGATCTTCAAAGCTAATTTCCATCTTTGTAGCAAATGTACATTGGTAAATTGGTGTTAGGTTTTACCAAAGCTTAAAATTATGTTTAATTGACCTTCAGTGACAGGTTGGTGCTTAGCTGTGAGTTAGGTGGAGTCAGGCCAGGATGGTGACAGTGGAGCTCCTCAGAAAGCTACAGATGCGAAAGGTGACAGATGCCAATCCACCACCAGCCTTTATGCACAGTCTATGGCAGTAGAAAAGGATCAACTCCAAAAGGAGTAGTAGCCTAGAGGTGTCTCTACTGTGAGTTTCTATTTTTGAAAAGGTCAAGACAATGTTTGTAAGGCCTCATCAACACAACACAACACAATCTGAGAGGTGATCACTTAGAGCGGAGAAGAGAGCTGTGTTGAGACACCCTCTGTTGACAGAAGCTTCCCACTGCTTCACATTTGAAGCCAACTTGACACAAATGCAGAGAAAATCAAGCTTTAATTGTTCCAGCAAAATCTCATCTAACCTAACAGTCCTAACAAGCAGATTGTGAGCCAGTGTGAGGCAGCCACCTCTAAACAGGATCTTCTCTTGGGACCTGTTACCATAGACTCTTTCCATCACACAGGAAGAAAAAGAACTTCCTGGCCTTGGGGAAATGCTAAGGCTCCCCTCGCTGATCTCACTGTGGTTCTGGCCACAGACAGAGACAAGAGGATGATGAGCTCTAAGGGAACTCCTGGTGTCTGCCTCAATCAGTGTAGACAAAATTATCTTCAGTCGTATTTGACGCTGGAATGGAGTTTTTTTTATGTCTTCTTATTTCTCTATGATTGTCAAACAGTGTGCACATGCAATAAATAATCTTTATTACAGATTTTGGCTTTAAAATTAAAGTGGTTTAAAGCATCTGAGATATATATATCCTATCCCTGTGTATACACACACACACAGTTTTATAAATGTTGATGTGTGTATCAGATCTTATTGCACTTCCACTGTCTTTCTTTGCACTTATTCCCACAACAGCACAGTGAAAATCACCAGTGAGACTCCCCTGTAACTGGTAGGATCCCCTGCCATTCTGAAAAGGACATGAAAACAAGCCTCATTATCTTTAATGCATCATTATGTCCCTTCATAATTAACAATCATTCTGTTCTCTCTCTTTTTTTCTTTTACCAAATGGGTATAAACAGATTTTTTGATGGGGGGCAGGGGCGGGGCGCAAGAGAGGTCACCAAGAAAACTGTGCATAGCGACAAGATTCACTGCCGACAACACACGTCTTAGGAGTTTGGGTTTTTTCTCCTTCTGCACGTGTATGTGCTTATGTGTGTGTATGTTTCTTTAATGCAGGTCAAAGGCATGCGAATTAGGTGAACTAAAGACTGTTGCCTGAGGCTGTGAATGTAAGTGTGAATCGTTTAACCCTACTACTTGCTTGGTGTGTGCTCACAAATCTAAGCACCTATAGCTAATGGGTAAGTGTTCACTAGAATTCACATGCAAGGCTCTGAAAGTAAAAGTAGGTTCTTCTGTCTGATTACACCATGATCTTATCTAATCTACTCTGATTAGTTGAACTTTTGTGGGATCAAAATCAGCTTGGTGTCAGAGAAACACTGCATCAGCAGAAAATAATCTAAACCACCATGAAGCCTGGTGGTGGCAGCTCCATGCTGTGGAGATGCATCTTTAACACTGATTCATTCTTATTTTGTAATTCACACGGGTACAAATTCATATCAGCCTTTATGATGATAGATTAAATTCTGATCAGTGTCAAAAATGTATTGAGGTACATCCAGAGGATCTACTTTATCATCGTGGTGTCCACCATTTGTCTCATCATCACATTTCTTATTGCTTATAATTCATTCATGAGGACTCTTTCCAAAGCAGTAAGACATGTTTGCACTGGGGCGAACAATTAATTGTCCTGTTAGGGCATGTGTGAAGAAATGTCAGACGCAAAGAACTGCAGTTCAACGTAGCACAACTTCTACAATCTTAAACAACTTTAGTATTACTTCAAATACTCCTAAAAGTTAGTCCTGCAGACTGTTTTTCTTATGTGTTCGAGTTTTAACATGTGCTCACACAGGTTTTCCATATGCATATGATATAATCATCTGTTATAGTTTAATCTATTACAGTTTCATGAGTGATTTGGTCGCTCATCCTGGCGTGGGATTTGAATTATTAACAGTGTTGATCTCGGCTGCACCGTGGATTGTCATAGCCAGCTCCGGCCAGTAGGGGGGAGTGTTGTAATGTACACAGTCATTCATGAAGTCACCTCAATGGGATTCATTCAACAAATCAGAGATAACACTCCTTTGTGTTTTACAGTCCAGAAGATACACAGGATACTTACATACATATATTATGATTCAGCATGATACCACAGAATAGTGGATGACACAGTTTTTGTGTATTGAATTTAATTGAAAAGTGTATTTTCTATCTTACATTTGGTTTATGACAGCAGATTTTCTGTGGGTGTCTTGTATACAAACTCTGTTCTCACTAAGTGTGTAGGTTTAGGTTGATCTGAAGCAAGTCTCCAAGTAACGGTTACCAAGGCTGTTAACTGTCTGTATGCAGCAAGTAGGAAACTATAGTAACCTTCTCTCCCTTGATTCCTGTCAGTTGTTTCTATTATCTGTAATAGTTTGACATGTGACTTATCTACTTTGCAATCTGCCCAATTACAGTTAAAAAATAGCTCACACACACTTGAAACCTCAGTTTGCATCCCAGTTGATTTTCAGCCTGTAAGTGTGACTAACATTGTCTTCACAGAGCAGCTCATTTTTCAGTCACTGTCTCCACAGTCTCCTCGCTAATTAGCCTATCCTCTATGCCTTTTCTCCGTGTGGAACTTGCTAAACAAGAACATCGTTTGAAACCATTCATTCATCTCCGCTCTCCACAGCTGCTGTCATGGCAACCTTTGCAACTGGCAGAAAACAGACTGCCGTCTCTGAGCTCCAGTCAGCCTGGACACTTTGCAGCCTTAACACACACTTGAACAGATGAGAAGCTGTGATACTGAGACATCGGGGCAGCCACAGGTGAGTCGGATTAATTCAGATTATTTTGAACCTCAACCAAAAGGATTAAAATATGTGGGTTTTTCCATTCTGGTGATGAGTCAGGGGATGGGGGACTGCAATATTTAAAACTTTGTTTGATGTTTTTTGTCTGCAGCATCTGGCATATCAACCCCTGCTTCCCACCGTTAGCAAATATCTCCAGCAAAAATGGGACAAGGCTTCATATGATTTACACAGGATGAAGGTGAGGAGCTACGTGTATTTTTTTTATGGTGTCCCAGATTCAAAATGTCTTGACCACAAGCTTTTATTTGAGTCACAAAAGTATCACATTAACCTTCTCTCCCAACTGTCAAGTGTATACTGAAATGTGTATTGTTATCACCATTGTATTTGTTATGTTTTGGTCTTCTCCCAAGGTAAAGTCGGCTAAACCAACAATTAACATGACTCCACCAGAGACCTATGGTCACCTGGCTCTGAGGCTGAAGAAACAAAAGGTTGCTCGTTTTTCTCATTTTAACTCATCTCACCTGTTACCCGTAGGTTGGCAGCAGATGTTTCAGGGCTGAAGCCAGTAAAGCTTCAATCTACAAAAATAAAATAAAAATTATGACAAAATTATAATTACAAAAATAGAACCACTGTAAATATACAGTATTTAACCTTAGTGGAATATAGTGCACACCTTAGGTGTTAAAATGCAACAACAAAAATGTAGAAGTTTTTCCCAGGTGTCTTATTAAAGGGATAGTTCAACATTTTGGCAAATTTGCCTATTCGTAATCCCTATAGTCATAGGGGTAGGTTCATTACCTTTAATTATCGGTGACTGTTGTTTTGAGATCCACGGAGAAGAGACCCAAACTGCCCAGCGAACACAACGGAGGTGAACGGTACAAGGTCCCCTGTCCCTCAAAACTCATCAAATACACAATCCAACAACTCCAAAACACTCTTGTGGACAAGTTGTGACCTGCACATTCACCACGCTTGCACCGATAATTAAATGTAATGAACCTATCCCTATGACTATAGGGATTATGGCAATAGGCGAATTTGCCAAAATGTTGAACCATCCCTTTAACAGTGCGAGGTTTTCCCTCTGGTGTACATATAATGGTTCTTTTTTTTTAATAATATTCTGTCATGTTAAGCTTGAAGAGGAGTGGGCACTGAAGATTCAGAGGGAAAACAACATACTCATGGAAAAAATATCACACATAATGAGGACAACTGGAGGAGTTGACAACAGGAATTACTATGTCAGGAAAAGGTTAGTTAAGGCTCGGGCTTTCTATAAGTGAAAAATACATATTTAAAGTTAGGCAACAAGCTATATTGCTATGGTTACGCTGCCTGTCTTTCCTCTTCATTACAGCCTTGGCAAGGAAAAGCGACAGCTGGAGTTGCTCCGTATTACCAAAGAGAATCAACTGATCCTGCTCCGCCTCAGCCAGTGCAGACCTCACTATAATGTAAAGAGCTGGCATGAGGACTGGCTCAAAACTCTGACGGTGATGGACAGCATCGCACGATACCCAAGAGGAAGAGCAAAACAGGTGATTTTCAGTACAATTTGTATACTATCCAGTATATATATGCAGTGTAACATCAGCATAAGAATCTCTTCATAAAGTCTGTAGTTATCTCCATTTTGTTGTGAAGATTTAATTCCATGTGTCAACACCAGGGACAATCGAAAGCCAGCAAGCAGAGCAGTGGTTGTAATAAGGAACAGAAGACAAGCACAGATGCTACCACATGCAGCCCTACAAGCAACAAAACAAATGTCAAAGCAGAACCTGAAGAAACTGAAAAGAAGAAAGAAACCATCAAGAAACAAGAAAAAGAAGAAACACAGAAGGACACAAATCCACACCCTGTCCCAGAACCATGTGCACCTGAGAAATCCAGCTCATCAAATTCACCTGAAAATCCCGGTCCCTCTGACACAGTTCAAGTTACAACAGACAAACCTTCTGTTGAACAGGCCTTGACTCCTGATAAGTCTGAAATGTCCAACACCCCTAACATACCTTTAACACACAATCTGGAAACCCCAAGCTTGGAAGAAGGATAAAATACCTGGTTGCTTTACTAAAGCTTAATTTTTCTGTATATACCATATCAAAAACAGTCTAGACTCCAGAACTGGACACAGATATTATATGGCAGTATGGTATGATCTTATATGTCTAAATAGACTAGCATTACTTGTATAAGCTGTGTAATGAGATAATTGGTACATAGTCACAATGTGATACTTGCCAAATAACATTTTGTCATATGTTTATGTAATAACAAAAACACAGAATAAATTCATTACTCAAACAATGTGCCTAAATGTAATATTTATAAATGTGTTTCATATGTAGACATGAAGCCCAACTAAAAAGATTGTCGTTGATGTGGAACTCTTCGTTCCGTACGAGTTTCTGTACGGAACAGTTTGGCGGAGCACTCGCTGCAGAAAGAAGCCGCGGATTTGATTTTACGCAGCTAGCAAGCTAGCCCGTACTATTGTCGAGTGTAGAGTTTGTCACAGTTTTTCATTAAGAATGACACAGTTCTGATACTCAGTGCGTCTAATTAAAAGTAGAAAATCAAAATGAATCTTGACAGACTTAGAAAGCGAGTACGTCAGTACATTGACCAGGTAAGAACTGCGATATTGTTAAGTTTCTGTCTTGCAAGCTAATGCTAGCTTACGGACAGTCCTAGCTTGGGTGGTTATAAACCTTCATAGTTTGCCTCCCGGGTTCACCCAGCTAACCACCCACAACAAAAACTACGAATTCCAGTCACTTTTACCCTTTCTTTGTTTATGTGTTTACAGCAACAGTATCAAAGTGCCCTGTTTTGGGCCGACAAGATAGCATCCCTCTCCCATGGTGAGTGACGTTAACGCTGCTCATGACTAGCTGGTATCATAGCGACCTGTCAAGTTATATAGCTGATGTTTCGAGCTCAGTTGTGTTCACAGAGAAAGTGTTTCTGTTTTGTTCCTGTTCTGCTTCGTGTCATTGTATACCAATATTTCTGCTAACAAACTTTGTGCTAGTGGTAATAGCGGATAACACGACAGCTTGCCATCAGTTGTAACGTTGTTGTGTAGCTCGCCCGTGATGACTCTGTGCTAAGGAACTGATGGTTCTTTCTCTTTGATCGACACACAGAGGATCCCCAGGACATCTACTGGCTAGCTCAGTGCCTTTATTTAACATCACAGTACCACAGAGCCTCCCATGCCCTCCGTTCACGAAAACTTGATAAGGTAATTGCACCTTCAATGTGATGCTATGTGCAAAGCGATGTGCTGGGGAGCGAGTGATAATACACTATGATACGATAATGTAATAGGATATTTGTTTGTATGCTTTGTGTAATAGATTTGTCATGTGTTACAATCATGCCAGTCCTCATTCTGAAACGACGTCTGTCTCCCTGTCACAGTTGTACGGAGCTTGTCAGTACCTTGCTGCTAGGTGCCATGTAAGTAAATTCAAAATACATCTACTGTATCGTTTCTGAATCTAAAGGACATTATCAAGAAAAGCCTGCCAATCTTACTGCGTTGTTTTTTGTGATTTCTTTTGTTTTTATTTTATTTTTATTCTAAGTATGCTGCCAAAGAGTTCCAGCAGGCCTTGGATATTCTGGATTCAGAGGAGCCAGCTAGTAAGAAGCTGCTGGACAGGAGTGGGAAAGAGGACAATGGGACACCGGAATCAACTAAAGACTGGGACATGTCCCCTGCCTCTGTAAGTTTGGGCTGCCTCTGAAATATACAGAGACTGGAGAGTTGGGAGTTACTTATGCATCACTCTTACTCAGCTTTGTCCTATAATGCTAGCCTGGGGACACTCGGCCTTTCATGTGCAGTTTAATTTTAAATGCTTATTTTGCATTTTTTGACATGAGAGCCTTAACATTGCTATAGGAAGATGTGGGGAAGCTCAAGCTGATTTTTTTCTGGAGGCTCTGACCTCTCTCCTCTTCTTTCTGTTCTGTCCTCTCTGATATGTTTCAGATCAGCAGCTCCATCTGCCTCCTGCGTGGTAAGATCTATGATGCCATGGACAACAGACCACTGGCCACCTCCAGCTACAAAGAGGCCTTGAAGCTGGATGTGTACTGCTTTGAAGCCTTTGACCTTCTAACGTCCCACCACATGTTGACTGCGCAAGAAGGTGAGGCATCATCTGTGGCAAAGATGTGCACAGATGTTTTAGTTTTGTATAGTTGTGTGACATGTTTTGCTATTGCAGTAACTTGTACAATGGCAGTCAATGTGAAACATGTTTTTCATTTTTCAATAGAGAAAGACTTCCTTGACTCGCTTCCTCTGAGTCAACAGTGCACTGAGGAAGAGGAGGAGCTATTACATTTCCTTTTTGAGAATAAGTTAAAGAAGGTACGACAATTCTGCATTTAAAAATATTGTATGTAGCTTTTTCTTTTCTGTGTAAGCCATGTATTCATTTATATTTTCTTTGTCAACAAATCTCCTGAAAAGACCAAACTAACAAAAAAAATGTATTGTGTCTTTATTGTATGTTTAATCAGTGCCTAATATATTTTATTTTTCTTTGCCATATGATATATTATCCATAAAATAAAAAAAACACAGGAATGAGTCATAGCTTTGCAGAGAATGAACATTGTTATTTTGCTCAATTTGTCATATACCCCGCTGCCTTATCCCTGACTTTGAGCTGATTTAGAGAAATAATACTGACAATTAAATTGTGTTCCCCAGTGTTGCAAATGTCTATTACCGACATTCTGGTCTGTCTTTTCATCTGTCACCTGTCTGCCTGCTTTGATGACCCTGCTTTGTCTATTCTTCCACCTGCTCACATTTAAACCATGTACCCACCTTTCATATACATATTTTAACTTATACACATACTCTCCTGTTTTCCTTTTCCCTGCAGTACAACAAGCCAAGTGATTTGGTGGTACCGG
>OMNW01028708.1:0-12729 GCA_900303245.1 Selene dorsalis
AAACCCTCCTTCGCTTCTACCGTGAAAAACCCTCTGTTTTGAGGCAGCGTGAAGCTCCGCTCCGGGTGAAGGCGAAGAGTCGAGGCGTTTATCCCCGCGACCCCGAGGAGGAGTAATAATAATAAATACAACGAACACCGAAGAGACGACTGCATCCTGGCCGCTTGTGTTATCGCCATGTTTGTGTACGTTTGGCTCAGATTAGGTAAAAGACTGAAAGAGCTCCTTCTACAGGCGGCGATGTCCCCGCTGCTGCTGCTGCGTTCAATAACCATGGGAATGTGGGGAAGATCAGCATCCGACGACCACCACCACCACAAAGCGTTGCATCTGTTGGCTCAGCGGTGCACACAACAAAGACACACAGCGAAAACACACACACACACGGTGATCCACGCACCACACACACATAAATACACAATACACAACCATAAAAAAAATAACACGAACAAAAACACACAAAAAAAATAAAAAAATAAAATAAAAACGTCGTAAAAACAACATTAAACCTATAAATACCCAACCTATCCATTCAAACACATTGAATTAACATAAAAATAAAAATGTGTGCAACGTTTTGGAAAGACGAATAATTTAATGTGTCTATGTATGTATGCTTAGGCTGTATACGTGTCTGCGTTATGTGTCTTCCCATATTTACAAAGATCTGAGACCACTTAACTGGAAGCCAAGTATGTTTAAAATTAATGAGAATCATTAATAATTTTCAACAAACTCCAACATAAAATGTGTATCTTACTATGGCCGTAACATTTTATTCCATATATATATATAAAAAACACAATGTGCACATAAAAATGATGCTGTCAAAACATGTGGGAAACCAACTTTAATCATAATATGTACTGCATGGATTCCCAGGCATGCTTCAAATCAATAGGAAAAACATAATTAAGCAAAGGCCTGTGTATCTTTATGTATGTTGTTTTCATATATTAGCATATGTCATCAAAACATGTTATAGCCTATTTAAAAAAAAAAACATCATAGATATATTCTTATAAAAAAAAATTACTGTGAAAAAACAATTGGGAAATTAACTAACACAAGAATTACGGTATATTGAATCTGTGTAGAACTGGGTTAGTGTGGTTAGTGTTGGTCTAAACACCATGAAGTTACAGTCAGGAGACAGTTAACTTAGCTTAGCTTCATATTAGCCATGAGCAGTGACTCGGTGGTTTCTCGTCTGTCCAGCAGGTAAAACCACAACTGTGCAGATTAAACAAACAACACTATGTTAATAAATGAGCTGTAGAGGTGCTGGGAGACAGATTTTTGTCACTTTCAGGTCCAGCCTAAAGCTGTGCATCCGGTTTTTATGCTAACATCAGCTAAGTTTAGCTAGGCTAAACAGCTGCTAGCTGTAGACTTACATTTAGCATACTTACTTACATCAGTTTCCTCCTTACTCCAGCCAGGAGAGGGGACGGGTATATTTCCTGAAATGTTACACTATTAAAGAAGAAGTTCTGTTTTTTTGCAACCTGGACCTTATTTCTAGCATAAAATACGTTCATTTACTCACCCGAACAACTTTGGTGTATCTTGGAGTCCTTCGGAAGATATTTAGATCCACTCGCGATCTACGTATATCCATATAACGGGAGTTGTTGGGGCAACGATGCAGCGTCTAAATAAGACATTATCTGCTGTGAAACTCCTTCATTTCACCAATATGTTGTTATGAATCACCAGCACTATTCCCCCGTGAGCTCGGAGCAGCTCGGAGTTGTGTTGTTGTTGTCATCCGGGGTTTTTTACATGGCTTTTCACTGACCTACGACCTCGGCAGTGGCACGGAAGTGACGTCATCGAGGTCGTAGGTCAGTGAAAAGCCGTGTAAATAACCTATCAACATATCAGTGTACTGTATGTCAACCACAATGTCAGGTTAGGTTGTTGAATATAAATTGCCTGTAGATGTGAATGTTGTTATTTATAAAGTTGTTTGCAATTTCTGATAGAAATTCAATGTTTTTTTTGTAATCTGAAAATACATTTGTGTAACTGTATATATCTACACACGAGACAGGTATTTGAAATTGTTTAATGTAACTTAGTAGCATAAATAAATGTGTGTTTATTGGATAATTTCTGAATCAATTCAAGTTATCCATTCATTCCCAGGCTGTCATGAGGACTACACTTCCTGTATCTACATTTTGAGGTCAGAGGGATTTGTCTGACTTCCAAGAGCTATGTATAGGTACATGTCGGACTGCCACAGCAGAGAGAAAGCACAGGTGCTCTTAATGACATAATACATGACTTTTAAGTCTATTTATATAAGCTCGTTTGTGTAGTGTCACTCATCCAGGTCACAGTTTCTCTAGGAGCTAAACAAAGCTAATTGGGCCTTTCCTTGAGGCCCTTTAAGATGTTTCCCTGATGCCTCTCAGAACTGAACCTATATCCCGATGTTGTGAATTTACTCTTTACTCTTTGGTTTGTGTTGCAGCTTTATGGTTTGATTTGACACACTGAAATAATCCACTTTGCTGCCACCGGGTAGCAGCATTGATCTGCAGTTTAAACCCACCACTTAATCTGCTTCTGCTTGTTTACAGTGTGGCTCTAATCTTCCTTTATATAATCCCATTGATTTTATCCACCAAGTGCTCTATGAGACACTGCACATCCATGACAGCTAGTTTGTCTCAGTCTCATTAAGATTAACTTTTCTTTTTCTTTTTTTATATAACAGTGCTTTTATTCTTAGTCTTAAACTTTGGTATTTTTTTTATTTAGTCTTATTATGATAAATCTGAGGTCACAGTATGTCTCATTTACATTTACTGAGAGCGAAACACTAAATGATTTACTGAACGATCGTTGCCATGGCATCGTCGTAAATGAGTGTGCTTCCTAATCGATCTGTAATGGTTCCTTCTCTACGACTCCTGTTCCCACCTTACTTATTGAAATGGTGGGAAATGCTGTTGAAAATCAGGATGAATAAGTTAGGGCTTCGGTATTGGGTCAAACTATGTGGTGCAAGTTCTAGCTATGAAAGAAGCCCAATTTTTTTAACATCATATTAAGCAGTTGGTGGGGTTGGACTGTGGAAATGTGTGTATCATGTATGTTTTATGTGGAGGCCTGGTCATTTGGGAATTGAGGGTAATGAAATTGCTGACGGAGTCCTTGTCTAAAGAAAGTATAGAATTCAATGTACTAATGGGTAAAGAGGGGGAATGTAATAGCATCTGTAATGAAAAGCTTGAGTGGGATCAGGAGCAGTTAGGTCGGCATTATTATTATTTTTTTGCAACCGTCAGTAAAACGTACGCCGAGGCGGAAAGATGATGTTATCTTAACTAGGCTGGGATTGGGGACAAGTAGTTTAAAAAATGATAGGAAAACATGTGAATGGTCTATGCGAGTGTGTGTGGGGGAATCAGAGACTGTGGTTCATGTGTTATTTTCTTGTAAATTGTACTCTGTGTATAGTCAGAAGTTGTTTGTGGATCTGTCTGATCTGGGTCTGGTGGGTTTTTTTTTTTTTTTTTTTTTTTGCTTGAAAAGTGTCTTAGTTAGCGGAAAAATCTGATTCTGTTGGGTTGTGTTGAAATTCCTCCACTCCTCCGGGTTGTATGAGAGGATTTGAGTTGTTTAGGTAGTATCTTGTTTGGTCGGTGGGGGGTAGCATTAAATCCTGCCGGATTTCTACAAGAAGAAGAAGAAGAGGAGGACATTTTCCCTCTTCCAAAAAAAGCGTCCAAATTTACGAGACATCCCTGAATGCAGCAGGTGACAGACACAAACAACTGCACGAGCGTTATTTCGTAGACTTTTACTTTAAAAAATCGAAACTCACCTCCAAACTTTGTTGATATTACACACACTATCAACGAATAATCAGACAGTTCGTGTTCTCCTCTGTTTGCTAAACGAATATACGACACATTTAACTTTAACACGCCAGAGACCGTGCGTGTGTCTTTTAAATAAACGTTAACGTTCGCCAACGGTTATAAACGTCACTACGTTCGCTACGTGACGCTGATTTGGCGGTTAGCTCACCTGCTAGCTTAAACTAGCTTCATGTTCGCTAGTTAGCCCGGCGGCACTCGCAAAAAAAGGCCTGTTACTTTACCGTGATGTCAAAGTGAGCAGCTGAATAGTTATAATAAAGTAAGTTGGTTAATATTACATTTATGTATTGATGATGGTAAAACATTATATTAGGATTTTATCAAGCTAGTCATGGTTTTAACCACGAACCCTTCAAAAGACAGAAATACTATCATGGGCCATATATTAGTTAGCATCGAGCTACACTGTGCAAATTATCTTTTTGTTAGACTGATAATTTCCATTACCTGTCAAAACTAAAAGCTGATATTCTTTATCATCAGTTTGCTAACGAACCACAGTTTTGGTAATTAGTGGGACTGTGAGGAATTCACTACCCTTTATCACTGATAACAATGATGCTGCTTATAAAATGTTATTCAAACTCTACTGCTGCACTCATGTGAAAGAAGCTAATTATGTTATATTTGCAGAAACATTACATCACAATGAAAGAGGCAACAGCAACAACAGGGAAACTGACTCCACCTGCAGTGAACAAGAGGACAGTGACCAACAAAAGCCCTGTTGAGACAACTTCCCCGGAGGTAGGAAGCAGCTATGATGTAAAATATTGATTTGGTGTGGTGAAGTTGCTGGTTCGGGTTTTTTTTGGTTATAGTTGATCAATGCAATGGGTTGTTGGAGAGAACAAGGCACAAGACAACAGGATCCAGTTCATTCTGCTTTATTTTTGTTGAAGCTGGTTGTGTTCTGATGAAAGAAAAATGATCGAACAACTAAGTATTAATCCACAGAACTCAAACATAAGGATTAACTAACTCTTGAACAAGGGATATTTAATCTAAGCGAACACAGCTCAACCAATCAAGGGTTACTAAATATAAATAATATAAATATACTAAGGCTGTGGATCAAAATGATCGAATTAGATAACTCACATCAGGTAAGCAGCTCAACAATGAAAAGGTGAGTGAGGAGGGTGATGGCCATCCATATACATCCACATGTTTGTGTGTGTTTTTTTTTTCTTTCAGTAAGACAACAACCTTCTTTGCATAATCACTGTTTCTTTTAACATCAACATGGTATTATTCTGCTTTTTTTTTTTTTTAATTTTATTGTTCATATTTTTTGAGATTGGTAGATATAAATGATGATTTATTACAACCAGTCTTTTCTCTGTTGGAACAGATTGAACAAACACCTGCGAATACAGACAAATCTCCACCTAAAAAGAAAAAACCTCCCTCTGAACCATCTGCTTTGGAGTCAGAAGATTTATTCGAGTCAACAGCTGCAGGTATGTGCACTCTCATACTGCCAGTTAAACAAGTTATCGTTTTGTGAGACAATTGCATTCCAGCTTACGGAGAAATTTAACACTGTTGGGTTGTCTTGCATGCATGTTAATACAAATACACACATTTCCTGCTTTGCGCATAACAGACCACAGGAAGTTGGTCCTGTGACCTATAAACTAAATTGCATGGGCGAGGTGTGAAGCAGAAACAGGATATGTGGCGAGCCTCTCAAATTTTTGTTGCCTTGTCAACATCCTGTGAAAAAAAAATGTTTTTAATCAATGTTGGTTCTTTGTTCCCCCTCTGACTGAAGTACTCAGAATCACACAGTCCAGGGTTGTTCTGTTTCTGGACCTCAAGATGACGTAAGACAAAACTGGAAGTTAATGCTGTCTGTGGGGCTAAGATGCTTTTCTGTCTGTAACAGGTGCTAGCAGAGAGTTCAACATGCTGCTTTCAAAACTTGCTGAAGTGTTAAGGTAAATCGCATTTAAACAACTAGATTTAAGTGACTTTAAGTGGTTGTGTACTAGCTTCATTGTCCACTATGCGTAAAAAAAAAAAAAAACCTATGCTCAAAACTAGTTTTAGGAGGACAGGGCATATTCTGTTTGATGGTGCTGGTTTGTAGTATTTTAACATTATACACAAGAAATACTTCATCCATCCACCCGTGCATTATCAAGCGTCTTCCAGACATCCCTCTTTCCTGAGGGATCCCAAGGCTGGGTATAAAATCATGGGTCTGCCCATGGGCCTCTTCCTGGGTGGACATGTCCAGGAGCCCTCTAAAGGGGGAGGCATCCTTATCCTATTGCATGAAGGAGCAGCGTCCAAACTCCTCCAGCTCAGCCGTCCTACAGAGGAAGCTGTTTCAGCCACTTGAATTTACGTTCTTATTATTTCAGTCACTGCTCAGGGCTCATGTCCGCAGGTGCGGGTTGGAAGCAAAGATAGTAGACAGTAAATCAGGATGTTTCCTCTGAGCTCAGTTCCCTTTTCACCACAACGGTCCAGTCTGTCGTCTGCATTACTGCTGATGCTGTCCTGATACGTCTGTCGATAAATCAGGTCCTGAAGTCAAATCGAAAAGCAGTTTCTATTTTAAAATCCATTCAGTAGGAAGTTGTTCAAGGTCTCAGGAGCTACCACAAATGATTGACACTTCTCCCTCGTTTAAATAATGGCCACAGTCTCATAAAATTTACCTGCACTGTGACATTGATGCCAACAAAGCACTGAATGTGTAAAACGTGATTAAGAGGTGAACGTGAATCCTGCAGTTCTGCACATGGTTCATCCTCTGAATGTTGCTGCATGTGTTTATTGATCAAACCACCTGCCTTTTCATACTGTTTGCATTGTTTGCTATTTTCATTGATGAAGTATGCGCTCTAACTAATTCATCTTCGTTGTTGCACAACTGCATTATCAGCATTTATGGTTTGTTTCAGTGAGAGTGCTGCAGCTGATACAGCACAGATGAAAGAGCTGGAGGGCATTTTGACACAAGCTCGAAACCTGGAGTCGTTCCTGAAAGAGAAGAAAAAGCACCTGAAGCAAACTTTAACTCTGATTTCTGACAAACTTCTGGCTTAAACGTGGACTTCAGTTTCCTTAAACAGCCCTTTTTACTCAGGTATCGTTTTCTTTTCTCAACATCTCTGCGTACACGACACGTGCTCATATGTTAGTCATATTAACTAACTGCTTTACACGAGATATTCCTTTAACTAGAAAATAAACTAATATATTTTACTGTTATAAGGTCACTGAGTTATGAGTTCTCCCAGCTCAACACAAATGAACCTAAATGTGACCAAAGTAATTGCCATTATTATTTTCTTAAGGAATATTTAAAGTTCAGTATTCACCAGTGTATTTGTTATTGTTTATGAATAATTAAAGTGCCACCATATTTAAAATACTCTTGTGCTGCTATCATTTAGAAACTAATATAAAAGCTCAACAAACACTAAGTAGAAAACACATGGAGAAACATTTCTCTGCCCCAAAGTATTGTCATGATTAGTGGATGGTCAGCAGGCGGTGCTGTTGAGCCTTGTTCCTATAGTTGTTCCACAGTGTCAAAAAATCTGATTATGAATTTCATCAAAAGATCTACAACAAATCAACTCGTGATATTGTGGGTTTTGTGAATATTATAATGAAATATCATTGACTGCTGTGTTTTTACAAGGCTTTGTGTGACACATCCTGCACCTTCAGTCCACCGCAAGTGAACACGTAGTTGTGGAAACATTACTACAGGAAGAAGAGATCAATGCACATACAATGTTAACATGTTTTTTGTTTTTTATTCAGGCAATATTTACAGGTTTTAATTCATGTAGTATGAAATACAGCATTTCTTAAAGTCACACATTGTCCATTCAATGTAGTAACACAGCTCACTTAAACACGTGGGTCTTGTCCCAAGTTCCTGTTTACAAAATGTTATGTGGCATTAATCGATATAAAAAAACTGCATTTTTTTTTCTATTTTTCTCTTTGTATATATCTATATTTCTTATATTCCTTAGTCTTTAACTAAAACAATGGTTTACATGTAAAGTACAGAAATAAGTATTTTAAAACAAGTTCAATATTTCTAACAGTGAAAAAAGGAACGTTTTTTCAAAACAATTCAAGAAAACTATACATTCATAGTAGTGTAGAGAGACCTTATATGAAAAGACAAGCAAAACTAAAGACAGTATTTACACTGGAGACCATTTGCCATGACACATGTTTGTTGATGTGCCTTCTTCAAATGTCTACGCTGTGGCGCTGAATGTCCCGTGGAAACCGTAGGGGATGTTGACGGGCACTGCGGCCCTGCCCAGCTCCTCGAACGTCTTGGCATCTAAAACCAGGAGGAACGTGCTCTTGTCCTGAAAGGAATCAAGACAAAAGACAAAAAATAAGTTATCAGCCATTTGCATTTGAAGAGATACTCTCCTTTGGTTTTGTACTACAACCAAAAATCTCAGACTAAAACCTGGCTGACCTTGTTTGGAGTGATGACAACAGACAAGATAACGCCATCGTCCTCCTCTGTGGCATCAGGGGCAGGTACGAAGATTGGTTCAGAGGGGTAAAGACCAGGTTGTTCCCACACCTGTGAGAAAACAGCGACTCGTGAGCTTTGCGGTTTGGCTTCAAAAAACGATACAGCCTTATCCTACGCAGCACATCTACGAGACTCACCTTCATCTGCTTTCCTTGGATATCCATCTTGATCAGCGTGTCTCCGACGAGGTGTCTGAAGCCACAGCCGTAGAAGTAGCGGTAGGAGCGGGTGTTGTACTTTCCATAGTTTATCTGCGGGAACTCCAGGCCACCATACTTGTGGAGATCCTCCCCATGGAGGTCCTCATGGGTGCAGAACACCTGCACAAGAGAAAATAGCAACACATGTAATGAGACAAGGCGAATGCTGTAAAATACAGTCACTACAATTTGTTGTACTGGAGACTTTTCCTTTTCGATCACAGTTAGCTCCTAGTGTGGTGACAAACTTCCCTTGGTCGTTCAGTGTTACCTCATATTCTTTGGTGCTATCAGCAGGAGCTGGTATCAATTTTCTTTACTACAGACCTATCAGAAATGACTGTCACAGTTTCCTGTGTGTAGGCTGCATCTTTGTTGGTAATATCAGGAGCTTACCTTGTTCTTTGAGATCCTCACTGCGGTGGCTGTGCTGTTAGTCCCATTGAGGTTCTGGTTGAAGGGCGTATCGTTGTCCACATTGAGAGGCAGCACGAAACGCCTCGGGAACACTCTACAGAGGGTGTTGTACACCTGATGAGGAAACAGGATTAGCTTTTTAATCCTAAACCCACAAACGAAAGCATCTACCGTATCAGGCAAAGTCGCTGAATGTACCCCTCGTCAGTGACATATAACTTGTTTACCTCATCAAGGGCGTCCCCAGACTTGCGCAGGTTCTGGACGTTGTAGTTATTGATTGCCTGTCCATCATCTGAAGCGCACATATCAATGATCAAGAAGCCGTCCTCCTCGTATGCGTTGATCTGATGGAAGGTCGACAGTGCCTTGGTGACGTACTTGATGGAGCTCAGCTGAAACAGAAGAGCAGAGGAATGAAGGCAACCCACATTTGTTTTATGCACATTACAACCCTTGAGCACAGACTGCATGTGGAGAACTCAGGGTCCGGGTTAGAGCCTTACCTCCCCGGTGTGCTTGTGGATCAAGTGGAAGATCGTGTTGCGTTTTGGGTCCCAGAACACGCCATCGCTGATGCTCTTTCCTGTCAGCTTTCCTGTCACAATCTTCAACAGGTCCATCTTGATGGGCTGCTCAATGAACACCACGTAGTTCTCGGACATTGCTGCGATGGATTGAGAAGATTATATTAATTTCTATTCAAAGTGCTGAATGGATGATTTAGAATCAACCGAACTCAACTGAGAGTTGAGGTATTGGACTGAAATGAACGAGCAATCGTTTCAGTCATTTAACAAGAAAAAATGGCAAACTCAGTTTCTCTTTCTGTTACGACACTAAAAACCTGAGATGACAACCGGTTATGACTTAGAATTGAATTTTTTCATGTGGATTGGTCTCGAGGGTGAAAGCAGTGAGGGTTTTGGTTTGAGTGCCTCTTACTCACCGAAGCTGTGGTAGTAGGAGGGTTTGGTTTTGTCCACTGAGGGAATGGAGCACATCACTGTGGCTCCCTCCAGGGTTTCCTCTGCTGTTGTCTTAGTCGGCGGCACTCGGATGATGTTGTAGAACGCTCCTGTTGGCACAGATACGATTAGTTTCCTGTTGAAGGTCACTGCACTGACTTGACACCTCGCTCTAGAGGTTCCCGTGAAACTGCGATTTGGTTCATCCGTCTAAAATACCTTTAGTGGTGTAGGAGTTCCCCATGTTGTAGGTTGTTCCGTCAGCCTCGGTGTGAGGGTGTGCCGTGGCTCCATTCACGGCAATGAATTTGCTCCAGTCCACCTAAGAAAAAGAGCAAGATTTCACTTTGTATATTGCGCTCTTGTGCTGTGCCTCTGCAGAATTATCAATCACAAACTGACATTGATCAACAACATTCAACTTTGAGTTACCTTTTTGGTTGTCTCCAGGGTCTCGGGGTCCACCTTGTGCATGACATTTGTTTCCGTGCTGACGTAGTAATCACCTTTGTAGGTCACAAAGCTCACATTGGCATTATCTGTGGGCTCTAGAGAGGAGGGAGATGTTCCCAAAGTTATTCGGTGTTCTCACCTCTAAGTATAAGGAAGCAAAGTGAAAACTGTCTCTGATGAACTGCAGTAAAATACGAAACTCACTTGGCAGTTCAAATCTGGACAGGAAACGCTGGAAGAAGTTTTTACAGGGGTCCGGCATGGTGATGGTCCCAAACTCAGACACTGTGATGCGGTTGTGCTCCTTGTTGGTCTGATAACTGTCACTGGACAGGAAGCGGCTTTTGTATGTCACCTGACCATTAGATATTTTGAACTGGTGCAGGAGAGCCATACCGTCAAACCAGTGGTTGAACCTGATGGGAGTGGAGGGAATGGAGGTGAGAATCAAATCAAGACCATTGTATTTATACGAGCCCCATATTTCCAAGATATTTTCAGACTTTTCACACTCACTGCTGGTTTCCAATCTCAAACTTCCCGGGCCCATTCCTCAAGAAGTTTCCGTTGATCCACTCTGGGATTCTGCCGGTGATGTTGGTGTTGATGGGCTCAGGGGTGTCCTCCACCGAGCTCACGATCTTCTCAATGCAAGGCAGACCGTGCACATCTGTAAAGTGGTTGATGTGCTTCCTGGACTTAGATTTTGCTATATAAAAACAACAACAACAAAGAAAAGTTAGCAGCATAAAATATGAATATTTGACATCAAGTTAAATTGTGCGCAGCGGGTCGAGTCAGATCTTTACCTGGGGTGATGTTTTGCTGACTTGTGATGGTGTCCATGGCTGAAGCTTTGCCTCTTGAGTATGTAGCAGTGTCGAAGGTCTGCAAACTCGTCTTGTGTTCCTGAAGTCTCTCTGAGATTTTATACTGTGTCCTCCTGCTGGTCACACCCCCTGGAAACAGTCAGTTAATTAGTCAAGCAGACAGTGATTTCATTCTTATGTAAGCCTTTAAAAAACAAAAGTACCTTGTGATCTCAAGATAACAGTAACTTATTCCGAGATAATCACTTGATCTCACTGACAAGTGGCAAAATCACCGTGGCAGCATTCATCAATTTTTTGAAAGTAGCTCTTTATTTCACATAGTCGGTACTTTATCTTTTAAAGTGTGCATGCACATATGTAGGGATGGGGAAAGAAGAAGAAGCACATGCACCATCCGCCTGTTTTTGTTTTTGCATTTCTCTATTTCTGGAATAATTGAAGCATTTGGGGATTTTTTATTTTCCTTTACTTTATGTGTTTTATGGTTTTCACTGGGGGCATGAAAGGGCCGATCAACACGGGAGATGCCAGGTCGATCCCCTGTTCTTTGTGTTTCCTCACAAAGGTCACAAATGTGCAGGTCACACTCCTGTAGAATCTAAATTGCCCATATAGACAAGAAGATTATTACCCAACCGCGTCAGGAGTCAGGAGTTCACGTCAACGATCATTTACATCAGTTATCAGGTACATTTGACATATTTTCACCAGGAAAAAAGTGAAGTAGGTCTATATTAAACAATTTCTACTCGTTTTGACAAATTGAAAAAGGGTCTAACTGCTGAAAAGTGGATCAAGTCTGAAGTGAACAAAATGAGGTTTAGAGGCCAGTTCAGCTTCAGTTTTTTCTCTTCAGGTTTCTGTACTTGAGAGGACAGAACGTCTTCCAGGCTGGAAACACATAGATGACGCCTTTATCAGCTCCCACTTAATGTTATCTCTATGAACGGCAGTGAACATTGTTCAACATTATGTATATTATGGGTGAAACTCAGGGCAGGTGATTGAAGGGTGATACACTTAAATTTAACATTAACCTTCAGGAAATAGGCTTTAAAAATCTGTCTTTTTTTATAAATGTTTGATATATTGTTGTGTTTTTTTTGGGGTTTTTTTTTTGCTTGATATTTTTTGTGTGTTTTGGTCTCTGTTGTGTTTTTTAATTGGCAGTTTTATTTCCTCCTTTTTCATTCCTCCTTTTTTATTTTCGTTTCCACACCAGTTAACCTCATGACATTCACAAGTTTGGCTGAACGATTTCATCATTTCATGAGCAGAATCAGTCAAATATAAACAACAAACAAGTTCAAGTTTAAGATTATTTATCCACAGCAGACATTTGAGGTGCCCATGAGAAACCGTCAAGCCTTTTATAAAGGGAGTTAATCTCATTGTAGACGATTAAAAATGATTATAGATGAC
>OMNW01028758.1:8567-18875 GCA_900303245.1 Selene dorsalis
GTGGGTGGTAATATCAGGTGGCTGTTGGGGAAGTAGTCAGAGCTGCAAATGGGGATCACCTCCCGGCTGACCTCGTCATTCTGTCGTCCAGGTCAGGAAACCAGCAACATTACCAGCAAAACAGCGGTGGGAGAGATAGGGGCCGTGTGTATACCCACTGGGACGAGACATAACTCTACTGACACTCCAGACACACATGAGAAATATTTTATTTTCCACTCTTGTGCATGGAAGGGGCTGATGATTATTCTGACAACAATCAGATATCACAGTGCCGCAGTGAAAAACAGCCTGTTCTTGTCCTTTTTTTGTACTTCTCCTTCACATTGTTGTTTAGCAGCTATAATATTGGCTGTTTATACAGTCGCCTTATCATGTTGTATTTTGTTTTACAACATAATATGCACAGTCTGTCTTTGAGATACTTTTTTTTGTTGGGGTGTGCATATATTTTGCATATCCCTAACTTTGCATGGCTTGTCTGGCACCCTGTATACCATAGTTTTATTCAATGTGACAGTTTGCATGCAGTCACGTACCAAGATGAGAGGGTGCAAAGCATCTTGGGATTATAGTTTGGCTAACTTTCCACAACAGGTCACTGCCATTTGAGCAACCTTAAATGTGGTTCAGTTAAATCACAATCAGTATTGAAGCGGTGTCTTTCTGTTTTCTGAATTCACCCACCGGCTATTGCCACAGACTTCTGCTCATTTCCATTTAACATAACTCCCATTCAGTGGTTAATTGAAGCAGAGTCCAAACCTCTCATTGATTGTGGTTGGGCCTCCGAGTCCAAATCTCTTTTTGAGTTTCCCTTCCACCCTGCGTGTGTGTTTGGACCAGCTTTTGGTATGAATAAATCACTCTATTAAGAGAGTAGCTAATCAGCGATCCAGCTCACCTTAAGCACCGGCATGCTCCAACTCTCTGTCCCCGTGCCCAGAGTCTGTCAGAGGCCCATTTGTCTGCTCTGTTTGTTGTGCTCGGCATGCCTGCTTGCTCATATCACCCCACTTTGGTGTTTTCTGTCTCTCCACTCTCTTGTCCCTTTGCAGTACATTTTAGCTTTTCTTGAAAGTAAACTCTGGGGTAGCAGCAAACAAAGATGGTATGTCTGCCCTAAGGATATGTACTGTACATGAAATGGGCAACTTGTGTTCAGTAACACTTGGCTGTAGTTTTGTGCTCCTGAGTGGCCTTCAGGCTGGCATGCAGCATCTTTGTTTGCAGTGCTCTGGTCAAATGCTCGTGTTCTGTTGTAGACCCTTTTCCTGTTATATCTAGGTAAATTTGATAATCTAATAAATTAAATTGATGTGAAATTACATTCAAACCAAATAATGAATAACAAAGCTGTAGTGCCAGAGTGTTTTTATAAAATTATAACCACATAAAATAACAAACAACTGAGATTAGACATACTACAATACATGGCTGAAAAGCATTTTACTTTTGTCACTATTCCAAGTGTTTACATCCTCTCCCTCTACAACAGTGAACCGCAGGGTATGTGCTACATTGAAACGTCTAACTTGGATGGCGAAACAAACCTTAAAATCAGACAGGTGATTTTCTTTTATTACTCTTTACTGTACAGACAATGAGAACTACGATGCAAGTTTGCATCACAAAATGGTGAAAATGTAAAACAACACTCTAATGCTGCTGTAACTACATCAACAGGGGCTCCAACTGACTGCAGAAATAAAAGACATCGACAGCCTGATGCGTCTTTCTGGGCGGATGGAGTGCGAGAGCCCAAACCGCCATCTGTATGAGTTTGTTGGAAACATCCGCCTGGATGGACACAGGTGGGCTCCCTTACAGAGCTCCATCCCTGGCACTCAGTCCCTGTTAGCTGCTCAGCAGTCCATTAGCCAGGAGCTGAGCCAGTGTCAGTGCCTTATGAGGTTTTAAAGATTATTTAATATCTCTGCTGAAGAAATGAAAACAACTGCTGCGATGAAAATGCATTATGTGCTGTATTTTTGTTCTTAGCATATTTCAAGGAGTTGGAGATGATGTAACTCTCCAAGGAAAACAGTGTTATCATGAACTATGCTGGACTTTTGGTTGTTTTATAGACTGATAGGCATCTCCTGTTCTAATATTTCATCTCAGTGATGTTTCTCTGTACAGCACAGTACCACTGGGCCCAGACCAGATCTTACTGAGAGGAGCCCAGTTGAGGAACACCCAGTGGGTCCACGGTGTGGTGGTCTACACTGGACATGACACAAAGCTCATGCAGGTAGAGCACTCTTCACCATTTGTTAAGGCAACATTGACTCTCTATCAATAGCAAAACCTACATATAGCTCCTTAAAGCACAGTGTTAGAAGGGCTCAGATAAGTGAGGGTGCTATGGTTGTCACCCTGAACATATTCTGTTGTATCTCTGCTTTGAGAGCACAGAAAGACAACACCATTGGCCATATTTCATTCTTTTTGACAAAGATTATCTTGCCATATGTTTACCCAGAATTCCACTCGGCCCCCTCTGAAGCTTTCCAACGTGGAGCGTATCACCAACTTTCAGATCCTTGTGCTGTTTGGCTGCCTGCTGGCCATCTCTCTGGTCTGCTCCATTGGCCAAACCATCTGGAAGTACCAGTACGGCAATGATGCCTGGTACATGGATCTCAACTGTAAGAGTCCTACCAGCCCACGCTGCACCTCTTATTCCGCATATTTTGTCTCACTTGTCCATATCAGCTTATTTCTTTGTCATTTTAAGTTCGTAAATGCTGGTATGTGTCGTGTCATTTTTATGTTGCCTCAGTTAAACTATGTTTCGCATAACAAGTGAAATATGTGGCAATGTGGGAATAAGTGAATTCCCTGTTAACTGAGAACAGACAGCTGTGACATGAATAGATGTGTTGTGAATGAGTGAAAAAGAAATGGTTGAATATCACTGCGCTGCTGTACTTTTTTGTTCCTTTCTAATGTTCTGTTTGATTTTGTTGTTTTCTTTGTTGTCGTTTTTTTAACAGCTCCAGGTAACAACCATTTAAAAGCCTTGGCCATCCGTGAATGACCCTCCCTTACTAACCCCTTACTGAAGCTCTGCCTTTGCTAAGCAAATGAAGCCCCCTACCCTCGCCCCCTATATGGTTGCCCTACTTTGTATGGGCCCATGCCATGGACAAGCACATACCAGGGATCCAACAATAGGTTTTTCCCCTCCAGCTCTCTTATACCTTCGTCTAGTTATTTTCAGTGCCTGATGCAAACAGTGTCTCACTTTTCCTCCATTTTTTTGTGCCACGTTAAACGCTTTGCAGTTCCCAAGCTTCAGACCCTCATCTTATTTCCCCCCCCCTCATGCTTTATAAGAAACGAATAGCAGCATTTAGTTTGACTGCGAGGGAGATGAAGTTATACTCAGGAAGCTTTTCATAGCAGGAGGCTTTTACGTGTTTATTGCTGGAACACAACATGTGGTGCAACCCAAGGGGCAGGAGCTGACATTTTCTAAATGCCTCTGCTGCCTTCCTTTTCTTGTGAGGATTTTTAAAGGACAGACAGGGGAGGGGAGGGGGAGAGGTGAAAACCTGTTTAATTTTTACATGTATTCTCAAACCATCATAGAAAATGACTCTATTTTAAGCTACTATTACATAGAGTAACACAATACAAAAAGACATGGGCTGCTCAGTTTCTGCAACAGTTTATTCAGTGTGGTGAAGCTCTGAACCTGGTATGCAAAGTGATTATCGTGGCACTCTGGCCATTACTCTGTACCCTGGTAGGCCTGCGTAGGAGAGGTTGTGCCCTGGTCAATTTAAGTTTGCATTATGACTTACACTGTCCCTTTGATATTAGATATTACATTGGCCTCTATTAGTCCTGAAAGGGTTGTGATATTGTCCACAGTGGCATTAAGACGTGCATCTAAAACACAATACATTAGCGGAGGAGGGGAGTGTAAGTCATAAAGCAGGCATCCATCTTGAGACTGACTGTACTTCCATAAGGAGTCGTTGAGACTCTGTCCAGTGCACATTATCCAACCAGTGACAAAAGAGAGAGGTGGGGAGATTGTCAAATCTTAAAGATCCCATCTACCGATGCCACTTATTTTCCTAAATAATTCTAACTTCACTCACTCACTACCAACATTTGAGCGATAAATGCTGACAGGAAAAGAAGAGTCGATGCTAGCACACCACCACACATCACACGGGCTCATATGTCACAGAAGCCTGCGATTATGCATGCCTGGTGAATAATTAATTTGACTTTGACCTGTTGCAAAATGCTGACTGTGGTGATTGTTGGCATAAAACCTATACATCGTGACAACTTAGATTTATGCAAAATGAGAGTAGAAATTCATGTCACACACTACAACCTGCTCAGTTACTTTTTGTTATCCCCATATCATTGAATTTGTGCTAACTGTCGCTGAGGTTTTGTCCCACTTTTGCTTGTAGCTTATTGTGAAGGAGGTGTTGTCTTTTCACCCTACTGTGTACGTGCCATACAGAACCAAAGTAAGGTTCACGTAGGATAATACAAAGCAAACGATTTGCAGGCTAACTCTGACCGGACAACTTGAAGTGAACTAATAGAAACATTTTTATGCTTTGATCAAACACAGTTAAAACATCGTACAGTGACATATAGTGAAGGAAATAAGTCAGGTGTACATTTGCACTTGTGTGACTTGTGCATGTCTTGGTTTTCCATGGTTTGAGTTAAATCTTTTTAATGATCCAACACAGTATTGCCCTCTCGTCTGTTAGCAGAACTCTTACGTAATGTCACATGACAAGCTGGCCATTACGAATGAGTGAAATGAGGTGATGTCGTGATCATCATTAACACCCAAACTTGTCTGCTGGCATAATCCACCCACTCTTTTCCACGCCTTGTTGGTTGAGAATGTGCTATGGACTGAATCTCCCTCCTTTGTCTTGAGAGCATCCAATACGTTTGTCTTCCTCCCCACTTCTGAAAAACAAGTGTTCCCTCCTATCTGTGTTGTTGTAGCAGTAGCTTCCATTCTACCACTTTCTTTGTGCCATCCAGTTTTTTTGATTTTGCTATTGTTCTGTCATGGGGAAGGGGCTCTCCCTCTCAACTGCAATGCTAAGATCAAGGCTTGGGTTGAGGAAGGTAACATTTACACCTCCTGCAAGCTGAGGAAAGGTAAATCATATCCCTCCTGTTTTCATATTTGGTGTCAGTGGGGGGTACATGTTGATCATTGCCAATTGTTTGGGGCTTTCGGGGGACCAGCATCATTTTGCATAGTGCTTTGTGGAATTCATTGCCTGGATCATGCTGGATGCCAAGGCTGCTGCTGTGACACTAATGACATTTGAGATACTTCAGTCCCTGTTCGCTACTTTGAATCTCTGGGACATTAAATTGGACTGCTAATCGGTTGAGTCGTAAGAGGATGAGGTTGGGTGGAAGAAATGGTTAATTCCAGCTAATGCATGACGTTAGCCCAAAACATTCTCTGGATTGGGATAATGTTGATCATTTGCTGGAAGTAGCTTTGGGCATTTTCATTTAACTAACTGATATTTATGAACCGTCACTGATGAGTCTCCTGTGTATCATTCCCCTCTGTCCAAAACTCGTCCCCTGATAGATGGCGGGGCGGCTAACTTTGGCCTCAACTTTCTCACGTTCATCATCCTGTTCAACAACCTGATCCCCATCAGTCTCCTGGTCACACTGGAGGTTATCAAGTTCATCCAAGCCTTTTTCATCAACTGGGTGAGTTGAAGCTATCTCAGAGATTACATGCAATGGAAAAGCAGACATACTTGCAGCACAGTGCGTTTAACTTGTTTTACTGTTGTTATATGCTATTCTACATGTGCTATAACTCAAATGTCAGGGAATAAAATGTTTGCAGTACAGTTAATCACTATATAAACAAGCCAGGTGGGTGGTGACTGTATATAATGCACAACATGCAGTTAAAGCTGCTATTATACCAACATGGTATAACTGAATGATAATATATCATGATATTCGGATTTATCTACTCTTTTCTTAGTGCTTTCGTGAACTTTGTGTCCAAACCCACCAGGCACAAAAAAAAACAACAACTAAAAACTCCTGCTGTTAGCTGCCTGTCCAGCGTTAAACAGAAGTTAGCAGCTAACTAATGATAACAGTGAAGGATTTAACAGTTACAGACATTTCCCTGAGAAACTGGTAGAGACCAAAACAGAGCTAAAAGTAGAGTGAGTAATGAGCTTAACTTTGTCAGGTTGACACAAACATGACTCCAAATGAACACTAATGTGCCTCTGTGACTGTTTGGTATCTGAAGAAGCCAGTGACATTCTCAGTACCACTTTTATCAGGCAATAATATGCCAACATTACTGTACTTTTACAGTTTGTTGCCCTGCCCCCAGGTGGACAAAAATTATGATTGCAGGTTGAAGAACTGGATATCAAAGTTACATGTTGCAACACAAGTTAGCATCACAGTGGAAAGCTGTGAAATATGTTAAGACTACTGTATCACTAGCACACGTGAAACCTGAGTGACATGAAGCATTTCAGTAAGCAGCTAGAATATGTGCTCTTTTATCCTTTGCAACTAGGTCAACCCCACTGACTATCTCAGCTGAGGAATTGTACTGTTTTTTTGTTTTTTTTTGTTTGTTTTTTTTGTTGCCTGAAGTCATTCTGAGCCTCTTGTATTCATTAAATTTTAAATGAAAATCCTTGCAAGGAATTTTTAGCAACATTTAGGGCATTTCTCAGTTGGTCTCTCTTTCCACAACCCCATGTGGTTCAGTTTTTTCTTGAGGGAAAATTGAAAAATGTAACTGAGAAGTGCCTGAATGAAGTGAAGCAATTGTTTACTTAAGTTAATCTTAGTTTTTTTGGGGGGTGGTGGGGTGGTGGGTTATTTTCACTTTTGCCACAAATGTGAAATTTACTTTAATGAAAACTTACCATTACCATAAATGTTCTTTCTTTTGTGGGATTTTACATATTAATGTGTTTTGTGATCTCTTTTAGGACACTGATATGCTCTATGAGCCCACAAACACACCTGCCATGGCTCGCACCTCCAACCTAAATGAAGAATTGGGCCAGGTAAATAATGCACCTGAAATTATACTTTAATATTGTGCTAACTCTTGAAGGATCTGCCTCTGTTTTGGAACAGTGTGTACCCATGAAGTCAGTGTTTTTCTGTCCTTCACTGCATTTACAGGTGAAATACATTTTCTCAGACAAGACGGGGACTCTGACCTGTAACGTCATGCAGTTCAAGAAGTGCACCATCGCGGGTGTGGCCTATGGGTACGTTCTGTTTCCTCCCCTTTTTTAATATTCCCTGTCTCCCCGATTTCATCCTCTACTGTTGCCTCCCCCATCACCTTCATTAAATGCCGAGTGTGCATCATAATACATGTGGCGTTTTTCTCTCCTCCCTCGCCTTCTCATTAGCAGCTGCATCAGTGCTCCTCTCAACACATAACTATAAATAAAAGGCAGGCAGGCATTTGCAAGCAAAGGCACCCTCTCCTTCGCAGGCTTTCGTCCATCGTTTGTCATTTTGAAGGTGTTGGTGAAAACTGGCATCATATCTCAGTAGTTTTTTCTACAAGGTCCAGAGTCTGACAGTTTTGTGACACAAGTTATACAGAGGTAGAATAGTGATCATGTACAGTATTCTTTTGGGAGACATTGGCAGTGCTCTTGAGTTTGCTCTTTCCCTCCGCTCCACTGACATAAATGTTTTTTTCCCCTGAATATACCTTTTTTCCCTAATATATAGTGCACAGATAATTAACCTCACAGGATGCAAAACAAGTGGGACAGCTGAGTATCTTTACAGAACCAAAGCAAGTGCAGATGTGACAGTACATGATTAATCCCATTAGGATTCAATTAAAAGCATGATTGATGAAGTGCAGGCTGAAGGACAAAAGAGAGTATTTTATCTGGAGCTCTCTGTACCAAAACTCTCGTTATTCTGTGATTGCTGGACCAGCAACAGCAAAACTGATAACTCTCAGTGTTGTTACCGGATTAAGAACATAAAGGCACTTTAGGCAGTGATCTGTACTATCTATCGGGTTTAACATCCAACCCTCATCAACACCAGTGGTGCCTTCAAGCAATACCCTTGACCCCACCTTTTCCACTGGCCAACAGGTCAAACTGTGGTTGTCCTGGAGAGTTTCCAGGTGTGAAAGTGTGTAACTGTGAGTGTGAGCAGGTTGTTGTTGCAAAAAGGACTTTGCCTCTCACTTGGTGTCAGTGAATTGCAGAATATATGGGCACTTTAAGTCGTGATGTTTACATGTCGATGGTGTGAGATCATCATTCTTTTTTCATATTTTTTCATTAAAAACAATTTCTGCTGATTAAAGGTGGATGAGGCCTACTTGTTCTGTATATATTTTTTGCTGTATTTTTCTCTTTTTTGCCTTTTTTTTTGGAACAGTTATTTAATTGGGTCAAGCCTGCTGGTCATCAGGGACACACACTCCTCCCTACAAAGATTGAAGTCAGGCAGCAGTCTTTCTCTCTCCTTCATCCCAAGTAGAGATGCTTTCCTTTGATTCTCTGAAATGAGGACTCCCTCTTATGCAACTGATAAATATGGATGAGTGTTTCATAGCAATAGGGGAAAAAAGACAGGTTCTAATGAGGCAAGGATGTTTTACTGATGCTGTTATTTGGCCTGATGTTCGTCTTCCTCTGGCTTCCCAAAGTAAGAGTTGGAAATGTTGCTGTTATCATAATTTAACCAGAGAAAAACAATGTTAAATGTTACAGTCATGGAATCCATCTAGCTTTACTTAGATTTCTCAACCTCATGGTGTACAGTGTATGGTGATTTTATCTTAAAGTAGCTGTCATTTATCACTGTGTTTTTCATCACAGGTGCAGCTTTGTATATTTGTTTGCTGTCAACTGAAGTGGAGTTTGTGGAGAATATGTTACACATCAGACTTAAAGCTCTAACCAATATTTTTAGGCCAAAATCATAACACTGTTCTCTCATTTGTGAGTCTTACAGTGGTGCAGGTCAGTGCGAACACAGCAGCTGCTGTTTCTTTGCAAGTTCTCTTGTGATTGGTTGTTTTCTCAGTGTGAACAAATCTCATGAGAAGACTGAAACCAAAAAGGAGTTTTAGCCCATACAAATGATCCACACTGTTTGCACAGTGTAACATGATATTTCATAATAACATGGGTAGTTGCTTTATTTTTTTAATGCAATTTTTTATCCAAAAGAAAAGTGATACAGAACAGAACAAAATGATTGCAACAACAAAATAACTGTAAAACTGTGAAATAACCCAGAAGCACACCCGTCTGCAGCTGAACTTACTCTCCAGCAAAATGAACTGTCTTATCATTTATTTATAAGATAACATTTTTACAGAAAGATATTGCATATATTTGATCATGTAAACACATAAATTCATTGTTGTCATTACTACCAAACAGTGACACAACCTGAATCCTTTTTGTAAGTCCAGTTATGTGTGTTTTAGTTTTGATGATTCCCCTTCTCTTCATCACATATGTCTGGATTTTCTCTATTTTATATCTGACATTAATATTGAATTGTGAGGGTGGTTTTGTGTAATTACGTTGTGAATTGTCAGACAGTATCACATCTGTGTTTCTGGATGCTTTTTCAGCTCTTGCACAGGGATGGGTTTTAAAATCTCTGACTATACTTTAGGATATTCTCAAATAGGAAAGCTGATTGTGTGACTAAAAGCGATGATAAAACATTCACAGCTTTGATCCAAATGAATGAACATATATTTGCACAGTGCCTACTCTACACACACACACACACTCCTGTATGGGCATCATAGTGAGCTCCAGGTAAGTGTGGATATGGAGTGAGGACCACCCTTTCTGCTACACTTAGAGAGAAGTACTTTCCCCACTAGATGACCCGATGATTCAGTGTCCCACCTCAGATTCTTTAAGAAACAAAGTGAAACAATCAGCATTAAAACACACGACTAGTGAAGTGAGGACTTTGGATTACTGTGTAGCTAGACTATTTGACTTTGTCACTTTTCAAGTCTTTGAAAGGAAATTAGCCAGAGTTCAAAGCCATGTAAAGTCAAATACAGCGGATATCGTCAGAAGCGTCGGAACATATCAGTTACCGGTCCCTGTCTGGATCCCGGATCTGGTCCCGGTCCCGGTCCCGGTTCCGATCCCGATCCCGGTTCGGGTCCCGGTCCCAGTTACGGTTCGGGTTCGGGTTCTGGTTCGGGTTCCGGTCCCGGTTCCGGTTCGGGTCCCGGTTCCGATCCCGGTCCCGGTTCGGGTT
>OMNW01028759.1:9931-28034 GCA_900303245.1 Selene dorsalis
TTTTATAAATGTCAATGTGATTTTGGATTTTTTTTTTTTTTTTTTATGATTGGAACATAACAAGATACAGGTTTATACTTGTGCTCAAAACAAAATATAGCATGTGTGTCTATATCCTCAGTTTGACTCCCAGCCAGCTGAATTCTGTGTTGCATGTTGTTTTCTTTATATGTCCCTGCATTTCCTCTCCCACCACACTGTCCTATCAAATAAAGGCTTCAAATATGAATAAATAAACAAATAAATATATAGAAAATAAAACAGATGTCAAAAGATCACTTTTGTCCTCTTCAGATATTTCAGTCTGCACCACAGTGATGCACTGACCTGCATTACCACCAGTAGAAGCCACTGACTATGAAGCACCTGTGTTTGTTCCTGTGGAGCAAAGCAGCGATTTTTCAGTTATACAACCAAACCTTTACAGTCACAGCTGCTATCTATCCTGCAAAATAACATCTCAGCCATCCTTTGCTGCAACTTTAACAAGTCATTCATCATCACTGGGTGATACATGCAAAGTAGAAATTTGACCTCAAGATGCAGCACAGTGGAATTATAATTAAATGACAGCTGAAGTTTCATGGGATGGATGTCGCTGGATGTTTTTAGAAAACAGATTTCAGAGGCAGTGACTTGGCCAAAAACACAGGAAGTGAGCCTGCATATCACTGAAATGCCTCTGATCTTAATGTTTTTCAAGGGCATCTGTCAATCTTAAACATGACTCTGTGAGTTTTAAGTTCTTTTCTAGAGCAGCAGGATAAAAAAAACATGACAGTCCTTAAACAGCCTCACCAACACCACAGCTGCATTTATGTGTGACACATACACTGCTGTAAAGCCTGGATGACTCACATCCTTCTATAGGCCTTAGTCACATTGGGTTTTAAGAGTAAACCATGGCAGTAAGAGCGAGAATAAACTGGGCTCCTACTTGTTTAAATCCAGTTCTCAGTTTCACTATAACATGCATAAAATGATACAGGTTCAGCTTTAATGGGATATTTTCTCCTGAATCATCCACCTGATGACAATTACATTGTAAATTTTTTATTTACAGAAAGACAATTTATCAGTATCCGTCATCTCATCAAACCCATCAGGAAAGCAAATGAGCACACTTGCTGCACCTTTAAGGCTTGTGGAGTCTTTGCAGTGAAACTCAAGCTAGCTGAAATTTTGTTGTTGACTTTCATCTGCTGATGAACTGATAGAGTGGAGGGCAGCGCTAAGCAGACGTTTCCTGCCCTAAGAAGCAAAAGGAAGAGGTTTAAATAATTCATGAATTGATAGAAGTATAAAAATGTTTGCTCCTTATTTGTATGCTCAAGTTTTGCAGATACAACTGAGCTGAATGAGAGAAGAGTAGAGGACTGATACTGATCAATACAAGACGACGCAGCTCCAACTAACTGTATACACTGTTTATTAATCTGCTGATTTCACAATACTATACGATTGTGTTGTCTTCACTTGTCCAAAAGCTTCAGATTTTCATTTACTCTGAAAACAAACAGCAAACTGTTACATCCCAGAGGCTGAATCTGGAGAAAAAATGGCTGAAAAGACTAATGATCAAAGGAGCTGCTGGTTAATTTTCTGTTGACTGATGGGCTGACCATCTAATCCTCACAGCTGTGCCAGACAGCAATTATATAATATTTGTTCTCTCAGGTCTATAACCACGGCACTTGAATATACAGTATATTTTGTTTACGTGCAAGAAATTGGAGATCAGACTCTGAACCTACGGCCTTATTTATTTTTGATGCAACAGAGATTTCATCATCGTCAGCTCAGCCATGCTGCGGCTGGTCCAGAGCCATTATCTCTAAAAGTCACTCATGGCAGTTTTCATACATCAGGTTAGGAACCAGAGCCACTGGAAGTGTTAGACTATTTTCTTTTTTCACAGGATGAATGTTTGCCTCGTGCATTAAGGTCAGATATATGTGACATTTTCATTTTTCTTTTGGATTCAACCTGTCATGCTGCCAGACTTTAAACTGTAGAAGCTGAAATGATCAACATACACTGTGCTGTTAAGAGTCTGTTTGTAATTGTGATCTTAGAGTTTCCCTCTGAGCTTTGTTTTTATAAGAGAGAGGAGGTGTGCACTGGCGCTGGAGCCTGGATGCTGATCTCCAATGTGTGGGATGAGGCAGCCACTCACTGTTCAGTCCTCGCAATTACATGGCACCAAAATAATCCCATCTGCATGTTTCACGTTTGCTGGCTTCACTATAAATTCAGCTGAGTGAAATTAAACAACAGGCACAGTTAAATGAGGGAAGTGCTACACTGTTGTTTTAATAGAAACAGTGGTTTTACACGCAATGGTTTCTGTTGGTTAATCAACCAAGAAAAAAAAAACAGGAAGTAACAGTGGCTCTTATCCTTATGTGTTTGTTTTAAGGGAGTCTGTCACTCTCAATCATGACTCATTAATTTCTTTTCTGTGCAGTAGCAGGATAATGAAACATGTGACAGTGGTGGTATGAAAAGGCCTCATCAGCACCACCACTGCACCACCATGTGATACACACACTTCTGTAAACCCGGACTGACCCACAGCATTTCAATAGGCCTTAGTCACACTGGATGGAGGCTCTCTGTTCTGTTATGACTTGGAAAAATAGCTTGCTCCTGAACTATCCACCTGATGACACCACCAGTTAATCACTTATCCTGGATATCAAATAATAAATTGTGAAAGTCTAAAGTTATTTCAAGGTTATATTTTCCTTCTTACAGATTCAGTGGAGATCACATTGTTGGAAAAGTGGAAAGTTTCCAACTGTGCGAAAACACAAGTAAACCAATACATAAGTGTAGAGGAGTCCATACTTGTCACAAAAGTACTTCCCACGTCTGCTTCACTTATACCCTAATAATTGGGTGTCAACTGGTGCTGGCTCTGGGCTGCAAATAGAAAACTGTAAGGCCAAAACTTACTGCTGCTCTCTGTCCTGAAAAACAGAAAGATGGAAATATAAACAGTCGACTGTGTTAGAGGTATATGGTAATAATTCTTCACAGTGTCTTCAGACAAACACACCTCATTGTGCCTAGCTGAGAAAATTCAGTGTCATGGGTTAGAGCAGAACACCACTGAACTTGTAAATGTGGTTAAAAAAAGGAAGCTCATTTTGATTAAAAATATATATAGTGTATAGTGTATAAATAGTGTTAAGTTAAAGCCATTATGGCTGTCAAATTTGCCAGGTTGTGGATAAATCCCTTTCTTAGGCCGATTATTTTACCATATCTACAGGAAAAGTGTGACAGTAATATCTATCAGCAGTCACCTTATAAGGGTTAAACCTCAAGAACCAATGATGATTTGCCAGTTTTTCACACTGTCGTAACTGAGACACACTGATTTCACTCTGATCCAACAGAGAATCTTTTCAAAGAAAAGAGTAAGTGTAAGTGTGTTGTTTAGAAATATTGTAAAAATCATATTTACTCACTGTGTCATTTTTCACCATTTGGACAATTTTGAGTTAAGTTTGTAAAGTCAACATTATACCAAGTCAGTTATTTTCTCTCATACTTGCCAATAATATCTCACATTACTGACTCAGCAGCCTGTGTCATCATATTGATTTCCCTATTTTCATTTTTGTCATTTCTACACTTAATCTGAAATATCTGTCTTTTGTGGGTACGAGTTAGGCTAGAAGTTTTTATATAGCAGTATATAGTTCTTATAGCATTTGGACATGTTCCGTCAAGTGATAAGAGAACACTGAATAAAAAGACAAATTAGATTAAAAAGAACTCGTAGAATATCTAAGGTTAGAACTCGTTACGTTTCTTCAACCTCAACTGACATTTTTTCCTCATTTAAAATGTAAATGTTACAAACAAGCAAAACAAGCAGTTAATACATAGGCTAAAAGGCATAAATTAAAAAAGGATGGAAATCATAATAACAAAAAATATCAAAATGATGAATCGATATATTAACGAATAAATATGCTGCTTTTACTGCTTTTATGATGTGTATGTTATATGTGTTATGAGATATATCATCAGTGTATCTCCTGTTATGTGACATAGTTTATGGCAACATGTCCCTTGATGTAGGGCCATGCATGACATAGACTATCTTTTCGTATGGCTGCATGTTGTCAGCACCATTAATGTTGTTGTTTTTCATTAATGACATGGATTTTGATTTTATGTCCAAGCTGCACTCTTGGAGACCTTTGAGATTATATTTCTCCTTCACTCCGGATAATTTTTTTTTTTGTAAGTGTAAATCTTTATTTGACGTTTGAGAAAAATACAACCCTTCAGTTTGTATGGAAATCAAGTCCTTCACTCCGGATCCTCAGCATGAAAATCCACCGGCAGTGACGTCACAGGCGACCGGCTGGTGGAGCCTCACGTGACGCTGACTCCGCCAGAGTCAGCTGATAAAAGTCGGTTGTTTTGTAGACAACAGCTAAAAGTGCTCGGTCATCGACGTCCATGGTTTAGCGGTTCAGCCGATACAATGAGGAGTGTAGTCCTGCTCGTTTTCGCGGCGTTAGCCTTGACGACCGGAGGAGACGCTCTGGTCCGGTAAGAAACAACAAGTGCTGAGTTTGTGTGTTGACTGTTTAAGTGCCCGGTGTGAACTAACGCTAGCTTACACAATGTTACCTTACGGTGACCGACACTAAACGGTCATGTTACACACGCACTAGCCCTGAGCTGGAAGCTAACAGCTACTACCGCCTCATGTATCAACACAGGGAGAGGAAACATGATACAGTTTAATGTCAGGTATCATCTCCTCTGTGCATGTGATCTCTTCTTTGTCTGGTCTTGTGGCGTCGACATAACACTGCATAACACAGTGCCTCGGAAAAATGTTTATTTTCGACCTTCACAATACATACAGCAAAGTTTTAAAAAATCTTAACGGTCACATATGGTAGAAAATTAGATTGCAATGACTATGTCTATTTATGTTGAGGTGTCAATACTGCGCAAACTATGCAGAGTGTTCAATGAATTGAGTAATGCATGCAGCCTGCATTTAAATCCTATACTTTAAGACGAGCCATCAGGACTTCCTCACTTTTGTGATGTCACAACTGTGCATGGACCACCTGGAGCTATAGTCCATATTTGTTGTGGTGGTGGTTGTTTTAACTGGTCTTAATAACGCAACACCAACCAATCATTCTACCGCTAAGATAGCAAGCTGCAAGAGAGGAAACTAAACATGATTGCACAACCTTCCTGAACAGGGACGTGTTAAACCAGAAGCTAAAGTAGGTTGTTCTGAAGTAAATGAGTATTTTAGTCAGAATTTGATCCGTTAAGCTCATTCACTCTCTGTTGTCATTTGCATTTACTGGTGTATTTCACCTCAGCTTTATTTGTAGGCTACAATCTGTTAACCAGTCTGTAAGCTCAGAATATGCTCAGCCAATCAGAGGAAAGATCTAGAACCTGATACAGTACGTCCTGTTCCAGTTAAAGAGAGGAGAGATGAACCTACATTAAGATGGTTTTTGGTATTTTAAACAACAAATATTTTTTATGGATATGACAATTCATTTTATCTTGTAAAAAAAAAAAAAAGGAGGCATGACTGTATCTCATTTAGTAAAAAAGCTGCATGGTACCTGGCACCTGATCAACCAACACAAGGAATATCTAAGGTTAGGTAGTAACTGGATTTTGTACTGTGGTGATAAGGTTTAAATATTAAGATATGCGAGTTTATTTGGCAGCTTCAACAGTAGAGACTCATAAATGAATATCTTTGTTTTGTCTTGATTCTGTCAGGAAGTCCATCCAATCATGTGATACAGAGCTGATAAGTATGAAATGTGTCATCAGTGATAAAGAACTTTAGTATACAGGATGTAGCTGCTGCACAGAACATCAAATCAGATATAGAAGTTGACACCCGCTAGTTTTTCTTATTTGAAAAGGACAGTGTTAAATGTCAAAAAGAACCTGAGAAACAAGTCTGTAATAAAAAAAAAACACCCAGTGAAGACTAGGGCAGAAAAATCATGTTGGAAAGAATGATATACAGTGTTTCCAGGAAGCCGTTCTTGATGCATGTGGATCAGTCCTCACTTTAACACTTATTATAATCCTTTAAAACCGATCAACCACATTACTGAGAACAGTCTGTGGTATGAAAACAAACACAGCGCAGTTTGTTTTTTTGTGTCAAGCTTTTGCAGTGTGGTGAATTGTGACGTTAACTTGGTGATAATTCAAAGCAAGGCCTTTTCACACCTCAAACTGTTGCGCTCTTGCAAGTCTCACTCAACCAGAAACATGCTGAAAATAAAAAGAAGCTTCCACTCAGTTTGTGTTAACAGACCCTCTACAGTCTTGCTCTTCAAAAGCCACAGAGCTGCAGCATGTCGCCATCAGTTGTTCCGGTCACATGTCTGATTCCCACAGCCTTTGCTCTGTGTGAAAATGTGTACACACTAAAGTTAATAACATCAACATTATGATAATTGTGTAAATGAATGGATTCCCAGGGGGAAAGTGTGTTGATGCAGAGAGCAGTTATCTGACTCCTCATGAACTCATTACAACTCAAACTGTCAATATGTCAAATGTCATATACAGAAATATTGACTTAATGGGGATGTTGCATTGACAAATGTGTGAGGTTTTGATAACATGCATTGCTGCATTATCTGCAGCACTTGTATTGCAACATACTAAAGAGTAACAGTCCAGATAAGGGCTCAGAAGTGGGTCAGCCATTACTTGCCAGGCCACCACAGTGTGTTGGTGTTTCCACAAATGAATCAGTCTCATGATAAGAGATTTTCTAATATATTTCTCTGCATTTGGTCTTTTAATATTATTCGTCTTGTCAATAAAATCAGATGTTGTAGGTACAAATTGATCATCTCGACTCTTTTCACTCTCATCCAGAATCCCCTTAAAGAAATTCCGTTCCATCAGAAGGGAGTTGACGGACTCGGGGAGAAGAGTTGAGGAGCTTTTGGCTGGCAAACACTCCCTTAAGTACAACTTTGGCTTCCCCTCCAGTAATGCACCCACTCCAGAGACCCTAAAGAACTACCTGGACGTAAGTATCGCTCCAAACCACTGACCTGTGGAGCCTCAAGTCTTCACTTTCCCTAATGCACCGTGCAGAAGCTAAAAGCAAACCTGTGGAAAGGCCACAACAAAAGCCCTTTTCTGTTGTGGCCACATCGGCCTCGTTCCGTAAATCCTCCCAGCTGAATGGAAAACCAGACTTACCTGTTATGACAAGTAAATCTGCTGTTGAGAAAGCCTGATTCATCCTCGTGAAGGTTAATATGTTAATATGAAGCTGTGAGACTGACGAGGAGGAACCTTTACCAGACGATGGCTGAGTCGGTGTTGGCTCCCTATCGAAGCCCCTTTACCCTGGTCAGCTGACAGACATTTAGTTTGTTTGCGTTCAGTTTTACTTGACATATTAGGTCATTACCCGTTTATCTTAAATAATGAGATTAGTCCGCCTTTTGTGATTGTTAGAAGAGAAGCCGTTCAGATGGATCAGGCGCATGTAATGATCTTCACTGTTGGTGCTTAACAGAAAATGAGTGATGTAACATGGCCCCTGAGACCAGATCAGTATCTGGTATTGATCAGTAGATTAGTACATGTAGACATGTAGATAAAATTATTTTCTCCTGCTGCAATTCTTTATTTTTGTTTGGAGTCAAAGACATTTCATTTTCCATTGTACATTATATTATTCCATTGTTTATTACAAAATATAATACAGGAGGTTATCGATCCATTTTATGTCTGAAAAATCCAGACACCACTCAAGGATTTCATAGTTTAAGTTTGTGCAGAGTTTGAGACCAATATAATGACATTTTATATATTTTTATTATTTTAAAGTGAACCATTACTTACATAGACTGACAACTCAAAATCTGCATGAACCAAATCATGAGCATCCAAACAGACTGCTTCATATCTTCTATAAATGTGGTGAATGGGTCATAAGGACATTTCATTTCTGCATTTTGCTGAGAAAAGGGAAACTACTTTGAGGCCTAAATGACTCGACAGAAACTTTCACATCTTATTGAGCAATGAAGGTTTTGATCCAAACTCTCAGTCACATTACACATCACAAGTTTCATCTGTTGAATTGATGCAGCAACTTTTTTTGTTTGTTCAGTGTGATTGTTCAGCAGCAGCTGATTTCTTGACACGACTGAGTCACTATGTGACCTGTGTCCTAATAACATTTGCTGACACTGACAGCTGTGAGGCCTCGGTGAGAATAACCCACCAGCTCACTGGTGTTGATGCTTTGTACACTCACACATGGAGACATTGTTTAAATCATTAGACCGCCTCACTTTCCTGCCTTGAGGGATTATGAAGTATTAGTGTATGAGATTAGCTGCAGAATTGTTACTGGTGGGTTTTTAAAGACCAGAGGCTTTCAGTCCCGGAAACACCAGTTAAATCTCTGTTATTTTTGGTTGTAATAATAATATAATAAGCGTGTTTTTCTTTTTTCTCCCCACCAGGCTCAGTATTACGGTGATATTACCCTGGGTACTCCTCCTCAGACCTTCAGTGTGGTGTTTGACACAGGTTCCTCCAACCTTTGGGTTCCCTCCGTTCACTGCTCCCTCTTAGACATTGCCTGCTGTAAGTCTGAATGCCTCCCGCTGTGCTGTAAATAATATTTCTGTATTGCACTTTGTCTGTGAAATGTCACAGCGTCTGACTTACTGTGAGTATAAATCCACTTTTCTCAGTGCTGCACCACAAATATAATTCTGGCAAGTCCAGCACATACGTGAAGAACGGGACCTCCTTTTCCATCCAGTATGGCTCTGGCAGTTTGTCGGGCTACCTCAGTCAGGACACGTGCTCTGTAAGCTTTTCTCACACATCAGCACCGTCACACGAAACTTCTGTAGTTGTGTAAAATCTTCTAATGAGTTTTTCTTTTTATTCCTGTTTCTAGATTGGAGACATTAACGTGGAGAAGCAGGTTTTCGGAGAGGCCATCAAGCAGCCGGGTGTCGCTTTCATCGCAGCCAAGTTCGACGGGATCCTGGGCATGGCCTACCCCCGCATCTCTGTGGACGGAGTGGCGCCAGTCTTTGACAACATCATGAGCCAGAAGAAGGTGGAGAAGAATGTCTTCTCCTTCTACCTGAACAGGTGAGACTGCAAACAGAGAACCACTACAGCCAGCATCTCCAAACTATTCCTCAAAGGGCCGTGTGGCTGCAGGTTTTTGTTCCAACCAACCAAGAGCACACAGTTTGACCAATCAACTGTCTGAAAACTGAAATCAGTTGATTAAAAGAGTCAAGTCTGGTGTGCTGCTGCTTGGTTGGAAAGAAAACCTGCAGCCACACCAGCCCTTTGTGGAATAGTTTGGATATGCCTGACTGCTACATACCATCCTCTCTCTCTCCCTGACTCTCTAAAATAGCCAAAGAAAAATGTGATGAACCTGCTGTGATTCATTTTCCTTCAAAAGTAACAGTTGGGCATCTGTGTGACTGTATTTGTTTTCTTTAGTTGCAGTATGTTGAGCTCTCAGGGCCACCGTACGTGCTGCCTTAAGAGTGACAAACAGAAAACACTGTTCTGTCTGTGACAGCAGCTGTTACTGGTAGATACGAGTGTGTGTGCAGATGGATCATTCTCACACGTATGAAAACATGTGACAACTTAATTTTGTGCTTTGAATATATTTGTTCTGGATTTTCTAAAAGCAGGGATCAGTTTGCTCTGTATCTGCTGCTTTGATGGTTCTTTAACTGTGGCAGCGAGGCGTGTGAAGACTGGTAATGGTCTAAAGAGCTGACTAAAACGGTTGCTCAATTGGAAAAACTGTGGTGCCTTCTAAAGAGCTGGTTGACCCAAATAACATAAATAGAAGCAGAAATACTTCCTGAAGCAGCAAATGTTCTCAGTTCAAACAAAGCACCTCGGTACTGTGGTTTCACAAATGCATATTTTTAAAATGTCTTTATATAAAAACCAAAGTATCTCCCTGGCACTTGATAACCATCAGGTTTGACTTCATGTTTTCTCTCCTCTCAGGAACCCTGACACTGCGCCCGGTGGTGAGCTGCTGCTGGGAGGAACCGACCCCAAATACTACACCGGTGACTTCAACTACGTCAATGTCACCCGCCAGGCCTACTGGCAGATCCGCGTGGACCAGTGAGTGCTCTCATACTACATGCACAGACTGATGGTGTTATCATCGGTCTAAAAGTCACACTGTGGTGGAGGCAGCTCTGAGGAGAACAAACAGTCATAGTAACATAAACCATGCTTTCTTCCAGTTAGATGAAACAACCAACAGATGAGTCAGCTGTAATTACAGCCATCATCAGTGGCTTCTTTTAGTGTGTGGGTAATTTCCCATTCTCCTTGGCAACAGGGCCCTGATGCTGTTATTGTACTTTGAGGTGAAACGTGTATGTGTGTTTGTGTGTGTGTGTGAACAGGATGGCAGTGGGCACCCAGCTGACCCTCTGTAAGTCCGGCTGTGAGGCAATCGTAGACACTGGGACGTCTCTGATCACTGGGCCCTCTGCTGAGGTGAAGGCCCTGCAGAAAGCCATTGGAGCCATTCCACTCATCCAGGGACAGGTGAGACAAACAACGAGATATAAGAAACAGACAGCTTATTCAAGTGACCTCCTCACTGTGGTCTACATATGGACAGTACTTGTCAGGTAGTTCAGGAAATGCAGCCGTAGCAGCTGCGAACAGGATGTCAACTTTCATTTCGCTATTCATAACTGGTTCTCTGTCTGTTCATCTAGATGAGGAAATAGGTCCAGATAGGAACTAAAAGAAGATTTAAACAATTGCAACTGCCATAAACAAATCTATTAAAAGGTACAATGTGATGTAAAACAGCTGCAGGCCATGAGTCCATTTTCCTTTCTAAAATGTCTAATTTTTCACATGAAACATAAGATTTTTTTATTTCCACTCTGATTAACAAGAAAACTTGAATTGGTTAAACATCCAGCAAAACAATATTTTTTTAGTGGATGTTTACAAGAAACATCCACTGGACCTAAGCTAAAGCATTATAACTCTTCTACTTCATTTAGCTCATTTGTTGATACAAAAATCTCAGAATTCAACACTTCATATATATGATCTGTTTTTGTTTTCATTGTCGTGTAGCATAGCTGTTCATGCAGTTTGATATTGTCTGCAAATCTTTTACTTTACTTTCTTAATAGTGTGAGTGGTTAATCAATTACAAAAAGAATTCTCCAGTTAACTGATTATGAAAATGATGAAGCTGTCCCAGTTTCTCTATTCAGGAAGTTATAAGCTCTTTATCATGGATTGAATTTCTATAATATTAAACTGTACTTGTTTTATATTAACAGTAGTTTTGCTCTTTACCTGTTCATTCCTTACACCACAGTAGAATCACATTAGACTGCCACAAAGTGGATTTAGTTCAATACCTTCATGTTTGTATTTGATTCATGTGTACTGAGGTGATGCTGGTTGTGTTTCAGTACATGATCAACTGCGACAAGGTCCCATCACTGCCTGTCATCACCTTCACCGTGGGCGGACAGAGCTACAGTCTGACTGGAGAGCAGTACGTCCTTAAGGTGAGAGACTGCTTGTGGCAGATGATGTGTATCATCCAGCAGAGGGCGACTCCGAGGCAGCTCCAGCAGTAACAATACAACACTGTGACCCAGAGCGTTGCGTCATAACAAACAAACAAGGCTGCACTTGTTGGGTTTGGCACAGCCAGGAGGAGGCTGGTGTGTTGTCTGAGCAGCGATTACACACATTCATGTGCTCAGTTGTTTTTCTCATTTTTACTTCATTTCTGCCATTAAAGTACGACAGCAGCCTCACCTCTCTCTCTCTCTCTCTCTCTCTTTCTTTCTCTCTCTCTTTCTTTCTTTCTTTCTTTCTTTCTTTCTTTCTTTCTTTCTTTCTTTCTTTCTTTCTTTCTCTCTTTCTTTCTTTCTTTCTTTCTTTCTCTATTTCTCTCTTTCTCTCTGTCTCATCCAGGAGAGTCAGGGTGGAAAGACCATTTGTTTGAGTGGCTTCATGGGTCTGGACATTCCCGCCCCCGCTGGACCCCTGTGGATTCTGGGAGATGTATTCATTGGCCAGTACTACACCGTCTTTGACCGAGAGAACAACAGAGTTGGCTTTGCTAAGGCCAAGTAGTCACATCAGGCACTGAAGCAACACGTTCAAGTGCTAAGCTAAAGAAAAAAAATTTAAGTTTCGGTGGACAAAACCTGAGCTGCACGTTTTCTGTTGCTTTGCAATCAAACAGTATTTAGCAATAGACTTTGTGTAGAGCATAAATGCACTGATTTCCAGCAGTGTGCGTGAACCAGACTGGGGAGTTGATACGCTGTGTGTCAGGTTATATGATCAGGGATCATTTGATTGTGTTGTGTGTTGGTACTGCTCTTTTCAAACATTAAGTAATTTTTTTTTTTTTTTTTTTTTTTTTAAATCGGGGATTTAACACTTTTAATTGGAATTTTAAGAGGATGTTGGACCTCTACTACTGAGTTTGTGATGTATCTTAATGTGATTGGCCTCAATAAACACTTTTTAAAAGATATTCTGGTTTCACTTTGTGTCAGATGTTAAGTTAGATCAGGTGCCTGATGATGATGAAACTGCAGGAAAAATTAATCTTCGACCAGCCAGGCGACCCCTAGACTCAAACTTTATTATTCCCTCACACAACTCTACATCAATGTACAAAAAGACAACTATACATTAACCATAGATTTATCCATGAAAGTTGTTATTTTATCGAATATGCTCAATAAAATACAGTCCACATAAAAAACGTCCTTTCAGCTGTTTAGTACTCAGTAGATAAAAGTTTCTCTTCACATATTTTTTCCACCATGAAATCCAGTCACAGCTGGTTCAGTTTAGTAAAGCTTGTAGAGAACATGTACAGACTGGATGAGACAGAAACCATGACAGCTCTACAGCGACCAGCTTCAAACTCTCCTCAGTCTCCAGCCCCTCAGTTTGCCTTTGTCTGACTGGGTTATAAAACAGAAGGAAACTTGTTGACGAACATGTCAACACCGTTTCCTGTGACAAAGTCAGTTTCCTGGAAATTTAAGAACTATTTATAAACAAGCACACATCTAAACCAAATAGGAAGTCCTGTTTCTGGCTATTGAAGTGACAAATAGAGACGTGCACATCAGTGCCATCGCACTGATGTGACTCCCATGTTGCAACAACTCAGTCATTACCACTTTCTAATAAGGCACCTTTTGTAACAGGTTTATTAACGATTATATGATCAACATATTAATAATAATAATACATGAATGTGTTGTAACTGTAATTTACAGTCATTAACAACACTCAATGTGTTCATCAGGTAAAATGTTATAACTACGTACATCTGCACAGATTTTTATAAAAACCCATTAAGTAATCACCACCAACAAAAGTCAAGTTACTTTTATTTCTACTAATAAATAAAATCTCTGCCATAAACTGTTTACAGAAAGAGTAGAAAGATTTGTCACCTGGCAACCTAGAAGTGATTAGATCATGACTTATAACAGCTTTATAAAGTGTTAATAAAAGATTTATTAACTACTAAAAAGGCCATTAGTTACAAATGGAGCTGCAACAATGTTGATGCTGATAATAGTCTCTGACTCTGAAATATTTGTGTGTACAGACTCATAGACTCATCAATACCTGATCTGCTAATTCATTAATTAAATTTAGAGTTTCATACTCACAATTCAATTCTTCTTCACAGCTCTAAACCAGTAGCCTACAGAGGAAGTTGTGCTATGCAGCCACTGGCAGCAACACAATACACACTACACTTTATACAATGAGCAAATACATGATTAACAGTGAAGTTAATTAGTAACACTTTGCTCTGCAAACCCTTTATAAATTGTGCCTTATTGGAAAATGGTGCCAAGTGATCTTTCTTATGGATATGCAACATTGCTCATGAGCTGCTTCACTGAGCTCAGTGAAGTCCTGGATGACATCTGAGAACAAAGTAATATCACTACACAGACATCTGATGTAAACAACTCCTGGAACCAGGCCACGAGCCATGTTTCCAGGCCTCTAATATTTATAGGTTAATAGGTCAAACTTGAAGCTGGACCTCCCTGCCACGGCCCTGACAACATGTCTGTCATCAGCACTTTAAAACAAGTTCAACAACAACATTTTGAAATACCCCCAAAACTGAGCACAGCTGCAGCGTGAAGGAAAAGAACAGAAAGTGTAAACTGTGGTGTAATGACTGATTTAACTTTAACTGTTTACTATTGTGTTTCTTTTCTAGATTAATCTGGAGGTTTGCTTACAGTCTGGTTATGATGTAGCTGTGCTCTCTACTCAACTGCAGTTAAGTCACCTCGGTATAAATGTTACAGAAGACCTGCCAATGGCTAATTTCTATATATCTGGCCAGGTAAATGTTTTTAAATGCTCTGTGGAGTTATGACCTCAGACAATAATCTGAGATACTCACAGTGGAAAATAAAAACATTTTGGATCTTGAATCTGTCCTTGAGGTCTTCCAGTGATCCAGAGATGCCTGGACGCCTCTGCTGTGGGCTGCAGTCTCCACAAAAAGTGACCAAAAAACAAACAGTGTTCTGCTCAGTTTTCTCTGACTTGAGTTTGACCTCTGACCTCTGACGTCAGTCCTCCTGCTCCTGGCCTCCTTTCTCCTTTTCTGAGGTGCTGATTCCACGGTCCTGCTCCTCACTGGACCCTGTGCTCTGGCTATCCTGCCCGCTGTCGGACTCTCTCAGCGGGGCAGCCGGGTCTCTGACCACCCCCTCCATCTCCACCTCCATCTCCTCCTCAGTCTCTTCCTCCACCCGGCCCACAGTGTCTGGGATAATCTCCACCTCGATGTCCGAGGAGTCCTCGCTCTCCTTGAACCACACCGTCTTCTGGCCCTCCCTCCTCCTCTGCTTGGTCAGGATTGACCTCATGCTGTACTCGTCCCCATCTCCTCTGCCCCTCCTGGCCGTTCTCACAGAGGGGCTTCCCTTGGGGACGTGGTTGGTGTAGACGCCGCAGGAGGAGCAGTGGCGGCTGCGTCTCTCCATGGGAATGACACGGCTGCGCCCCTGGGGGAAGGTGCTCCGTCTGGGGAGAGCGTTGTTCCAGCGCCGGGAACCCCCGCGGCTGTGGTCCCCCTCGTTCTGGAAGCCGTCGTTGGTGTACTGCAGGGAGTCCCTGTGGCCGGACCGGGGCTGGTCAGATTTCAAACAGGGCCCCAGGCACTACAGGCAGGAGAGAGGCCCCTCATTATCAATACAGCAGTTAATGAAGCATGGAGGATATTGAAGCATTGTTGAATGTTACAGATGTCACCGTGGTTCCCGAGAGTGAGCTAGGTTTATTTGTTCTGTTTTAAAACAGAGCCCTTCTGTGGATTTCAGCTGATAAATATTCATCACAGCCACACAGGAGGAGCGTCGCACATGAAGGCATCCATCTAACAGCTGAGTCTGTCTCTGACGTCAGAGTTATTACAGTATGGAGGTGTCATTGTGTCCCTCATCACAGTGAGAACACTCATGGTTACAGAGGGAAGCCCCAGTTTCACAGGCTCTGTCACCGCAGTAATGTTGGCAGCTCGTTTTTTCTTTCTTTATCATTCAGAAATATCTGAATGACTTTGAGGTTGCTCAAAGATTTTCTCTCACTTCTTCTTTTTCCAGTTTCAAACTGGGTTTTTCACTCTCACTTCCTTCAGCTTGATGCACTGATGCTTTTTACGTCATTTTAACTTTTTACTTTAAGGACTTTAAGCATGTGTAAATCCTCTCTCACATTTACTTTAGAAAACTTGAGAATTGAGTGTTTTGATGTGTTTTAACGTGTGATATGATCTGCTCTCTAGTTTGACAAGTATAGTATCAGGGCTCCCATCTGACTCTCAGCAAGGGGAATAAGTTTATTTCCCAAAATGATGTGGACAGTGAGTTTTTATATCTCAAAACGTGTCAAAGACAAAACTTCAAAGGAGAAAACTTACTGACCTCACATATTTTGTCCATGCTGGCGTTTCCTTTCCACAAGCGGGAAATCAAGAAGCCAATGACAATGAAGCAGAGGATCAGCACAGCCGCCATGATCAGGCCCAGGAGAGCCATGTCGCCTGGACGGTAGCCGATGTTTGAGGGGGAGGGGGTGGCCACGGCTGTAGAGAATAAGGATTAGTGACTGAAGAGTGACAGCAAAATAAAAACATACACATATGTAAAAATCGATCATATTTATCAGACTGGATTGTCCATCAATGTATGTAAATAAACAACATCTCACAAAGTCATTTAGTGACGTGTTGTGATGGTGGTCTGTGGATTGAATCCTGCCTTTAGATGCTGGTTTCAAGGTTTGAGATCATACTTTAGTTTGATGAGAAAATCAAACCTAACTGCATGTAAACATGGTAGAGTGTGTGGATTTAGTCATGGACGAGCAAAATAATAACGGACACAGACACAAGCCAGTATCACAGGGAGAATCTCACCAGGTATGACCTGAACAGAGAGCGCTGCTGTGCCAAACTCCCCTGTAGTTGTATCCACCGCTCTGAGCTGCAGGCAGGAAAACACGTTCACAACACAGAAACCTGAAACGAATGTCAGTCAAAGTGTGGGAGACTTGGTCCTTTATGTAAATCACTCACCTGAAGCGCGAATGACTCCGTCTTCACCACTCTCTTCAGGATCATAAAGCCATCTGAGGTCACGTTGACGTAGCTGCTGTACTGAACCTCGTACTTCACATCTGGATTCACACCCTGACACACAAAATGAATTTAATTTAAAGGTTTGGGGTATTTTCATACTGTTTTATCTCAGCAGCATGTGTATGCCCAGCCACAATTTAAGATGCATTTAGGCCAAATTGCCAGCAAACATCAACACACAGCTGCATCAGAATCAACACAGAGCTATGTTTGTGTCCTTTAACATCACCAGTTCCTTAGAAAAACACTCTCTACAACCGATCATCAACAGCTGTCATATATTTGACAAGAGCGTTGGAAGATAACCAAACTATCCACATCCAGCCAGAAAACAAAAAGGTATGTATGGCATGTCGTTACATCGTCACATCATAAAAGCTACAGTCAGCTTTTTCTTTACAATACAGCAGCTCATAATTCCACTTTCCCATAATTGGAAAGATGACCTGAGACACTGGTGTTACATTCATCTTTGCAGACAGCTCTAGGTGACTAAAGGAAGAAACTTTGATGCTGAACTTGAAACATTTCTTTAAGACCGGTAAGTTAACAGCTGTTATTGTTTGCTATGTAGCAATAACTAAACTGCTGTCCAGTTTGTAGTATTCCTCCACAGGTTTACCTGATCAGGGCCCGGTATTGTGTGAAAATGATCTCGTGTTTTCAGGGAAGTAAGTACAGAGCACTCACACTGGCAAAGTCCTCGTCCCGGGCTCGGACTCTGAAGGGCCGGTTGGTGCCCCGGTCTCTGAGGATCATGCTCTCAGGGACAGAGTTGCTGTATATAAATCCCTCGTACCGCTCCTTCTCAAAACGAGGAGGGTTCCTGCTCTTCTTCATCACCTCGATGGTCACCTGTGTCACTGCAAACTGATCCCTGTTGGTCACCTGAGATGCCTGGACAGATTGAAGTGAAAAAGTTACATCCATTTTGAATGAAAAATGATGCCTTCAGTTACCTTTTTACTCAGACTCAGTGCAGAACATCATACAATATCCCGAATTGTTTGCTTTACCAGAACAGTGAGAGTTATGGGGCCGACAATATCAGCAGCTTTAGCCATGGTGATGTTTCCGGTTTCTTCATCAATCTGGAAAATATTTCCTTCATTGCCTGAAGAGGAAAAACATCAGTGACCGTGTTGTGGTGAATGTGCTGTACAGCCACCACATGTGTGACTACAAGAGGTCAATGAGGGCATGGTTCAGATCAAACCTCGCAGGATCCTGTAGCTGATCTGCTCACTTCGGTTCTTGTCTCCGTCCTTTGCGAACACAGGCCCAGGCTCCAGCACTAACGGCCCCTCCTGTGGATTCAGATCATCACAC
>OMNW01028762.1:0-16437 GCA_900303245.1 Selene dorsalis
ACCGGGACCGGGACCCGAACCGGGACTGGGAGCCGAACCGGGACCGAAACCGGGACCGGAACTGGAACCGGGATCGGAACCAGGACCGGGATCGGGACCGGGACCGGGAGCCGAACCGGGACCGGAACACGAACCGGGACCGGGATCGGGACCGGGACCGGAACACGGACCGGGACACGAACCGGGACCCGAACCGGGACCGGGATCGGGACCGGGATCCAGACAGGGACCAGAACAGGGACCGGGAACTGATATCTTCCGACGCTTCCGATGACATCTGCTGTATTTGACTTTACATAGCTTTGAACTCTGGCTAATTTCCTTTCAAAGACTTGAAAAGTGACATAAGTCAACAAGTCTAGCTACACACTAATCCAAAATGACGCCCATGAAAAAGCACTCACTTCACTAGTCGTGTGTTTTAATGCTGATTGTTTCACTTTGTTTCTTAAAGAATCTGAGGTGGGACATTGAATCAAGGGGTCATCTAGTGGGGAAAGTTACAAGTCCTTCTCTCTAAGTGTAGCAGAAAGGGTGGTCCTCACTCCATCTGCACACTTACCTGGAGCTCACTATGATTCCCATACAGGAACGTGTGTGTGTGTGTTTGTGTATGAGTGACAGACGTTTTAACAAGAGAAGAGCTCTTCTTGAAACACTGCCTGATTTCCATTATGACCACCGACAATTTGAGTTTTACACATAATGCATGACACATGTGCACGCCCATGAACTCACACACACACACAATTCTGATCCCTCACAGACTCACCCTGGTTGGCTGTGCTGCTCGTCAATTGCATCCACTGCACTCTCCACAGAGCTCAGGAGAGACTGGATCTGATTGGCCGATTCCTTCAGGAGGAAACGTGTCACAAACTGCTCCACGTTGGTTCCTCTCTCATAAACCTGAGAAAACAGAAGGAAAAAAAAGATGTAATAATTACAAAACCTTATTTGAAATGAAAAGCTGGTCATTCTGAAGTTTTATGTAATACCAAAACATAAAAATATGTCGGCGTTTTAAAATACAAAGATTTCATTATCATTTCTTTCACACATCCAGCACAAATCTTTCTGAGCTCATTCCTCTGGCTGCAGACTTTCTCATGGTGGACAGACTGACAGTGAACAGGGAGGAAAAAATAAGGAGTAAAAATAGATCAGTACCTTTTACTCTCTCTCTGCTGCCATCTTTCCTCTATCTCTTCCCTCACTCTCTCCTACATCTTTTCCTCTTCTTTCTTCAAGTCTTCCCTGATTATGACTTAAGCTTTAAACTTGGAGCCAGGCCAGGCATGAACGCAAACCTTTTTATTTGAGCTTCAGGCCTGGTCTACTGGGAATATAAAAGTGCTGTATAGTGATTTTAATACAGATTCGACAGGAAAAACAGAAGGTCAGACCAGACTATTACCCACCTTCTCATTAAACATGACAGCATTATGGCAAAAAAGAAGAACTACAAATCCATAAAGTCCTGAACTGGCAGCAGCATTTATTGCTCTACTACTACAACACTGATTCCTATGAAAAACCGAGTTACAACATTCAGCTCAAAGCTTATTGATCTATGGTAATAAACCATTTTCAGAAACCTGTTTGAAATTGTCACAAGTGCTGTGAGAAACCTTGAGGGGAAATATTTTTTTATTAATATGTAAATATGCAACAGTAACTAGGCACAGCAGGATTGTCAAGCTTTGGCTTTCTCCCACATGTCAGAGCAGAGTGTGCTTTGAAAAGTCAAACCACAGCATGTGCCACTGTAATTCAACTGTTAGCATGTCCAGCTAACTAGCTATTAACATCCTGTCAGGCTATTCATAAGGCCATTGTATAACATGTGTATTATATTTTATTTTTATACCATGGTCTTTACGCCGGATGGTTCACGCCTCCACGTTGTCCATTAATTCCTGATAACTGGACACTTCATCGGGCATTAACCCTTTCTTATACCATGGTCTGGGTGAATACTCGATTCTGATTGGCTGCAGGGTGTCTGTTAAAAAGTGATAATGGACACCCACAAAGGTGATGACAGTTCTGAATATTATTGCGCTGGCTCAAACGCTAGTTGGTAACCTGGCAACAGAGACTCGGTGCATAACAAGTTTTCTTCAGCGCAGTCGGTAACACACAAGCAGTAAGAAGTGCACTGGCCTTTTGAAATAATACTTTGTGTCACGTAACATCAAGCCATAACCTCACTTCCCTTCACTGATCAACTATTAGTCGGCAGAGTCGCTGTGACTCTACGCTGTGGTCTAAGCGGGTTTCCTTTTTCTCGCAGACAAGTGATATTAAATAGTCCGCTCAGCTGTGGCTTGTGAAAAACTTATGATTTTAACTCTAAAACACATTTAAGTATAAGAAATTGATTTAATATTTATTTATTTGGTAAGTGACCACGGTATAAGCAGGATAATGCTCTTCGAGGTGTCCAATTGATCAGGAATTAACAGACTTCGTGATGAGTCCGTTAATTCACATCAGATGGTTCACGACTCCGTGGACACCTCTTCGGGCATTATGCCTTACATATTCTTTAATTTTCATTTTAAATAAAGCCATGTGGTAACGTTAAGACAAAATCTAGAAAGATCAGCTGTTTTTTCCATTTATGACTGAAACCAATGGCCCGTTGTGATAAATCTGTCTATATTATTCTAAAACACATATATGGTGAATGAAAAGAAACCAGGCGTAACATCATGTGATTAGGAGAGTAAGGCTTAACGATTGCCCAGCTAATTCATTTTACTACTTCAATATTTCACATCTGACAATTACAAGAAAGGAAGACGCCAACTTTCACGTGGTGCCGAGATGTGGTTAAAGTGCGTCAGATAAACACATGAAAACTTCACCATCAAATGCATGGTCATAATTGACTACATATGTACTCCAGAGAGTAAAGTCAGTCGGTCATGTCAGCTTTACTGTCAGAAGTCACAGTGCAGTGATTCAGGGAGACAATTAAGGTTCCTGTGCAGTCAGCCTTTCTCTGCTGCACTCTAATCAAAGACAAACGCTCCCACAGGACACAGAATCACACAGGCCATATTGACTTCCATTATCACAGTCACTGGCTTATAGACACACAGACACACATCCACGCAAAAACAATGCAAACACACTGACTTAGGACAGAGAGACAGAGAAAGAGTCATCAGTCATCACCAGCAGCTCATGTTTTAAGTCTAGTCATCTTGGTCTGGTTTTTATTAAAATCTAGAGTGTAAAACACACATTTATCTTTAATACAACCAGGCGTCGTTAGCAACTCACTACTATGATGAGAGTCAAGTGAGAAACATATCTAAATAAACATAAATGATAATTAGGAATTTTTGCAGTTGTCTTAACAAGATTATCTATACTTAAAGTCATTTACTGGGACAATTCATGATACAGCTTGACATGTGTTTGGCAGCACTGAATGATGGCCTGAAGGTCAATGAGGTCACACTGATCTTGACAATTTGCCTTTTGACCACGTCATCCTTGAGTGCAACTGAATGCTTGTGCCAGATCTAATAAAACTTCCTCTGGTTATTCCCAATATATCAAATTCACAGGAGCATGAAGTTTCAGTGACACTGAGCTTTGAGCTTTGACCTATGACCTCGAAAACCTACTCTGGTTCATCCAAGTGAACATTTTAAGAAAAATTTGAGAAAAAGTGTTACTGAGATCATAATGTATACACACATGCACATGTAGATGTATGTGTAGGGTATTTTTTTGTTTGTTTGTGTCACCTCTCCTAACTGAGGAGGCCCTGAGCCAAATCTACCACAGGTAATACATGTAATATATACAATATATAATATACCATATATGACCACCTCAAACAAGCCTACATCAAAAAATGTGAGCTCCTCCTTTACCCCTCCCCAGGGCAGTTGCCCAGTTGGTGACCCAGATAATCAGGGAATCCAGCAGATCCAAAAAAAACCCCACAAAATGTAGTTTTATTTGTGCTTTCTAAAAATGAAAATGAAAATGTTGTTAAATTGTTTGCTCTATTTTAAAATTTGCACCACAGTTCAACCTATCCTCTGCCTCTACCCCCTCTTCCCTCTCTATCACTCCCTCCTGTATGTATCTGTCACTCCCTCTCCCGTCACTGAGCATGTCCCATGGGCCCAGCTACAAAACCTGGGATAGAAAAGCTGTGATCTATAATTCACACAGATCACTGACCCAGGAGGAGATACACCATCTATCTCCGCTGGCCCCCCGAACACTGCCTGATGATTAGCCACAGTGTGTATTGTCGTAAGCATGTGGGTCTGTGTGTGTGTGTCTGCTATCTGCTCAGATCTGTGTGTGTTTGTGAGTTCAAGGCGGCAGGAATGAGTGTGTCAGTGTGTGATTATATTGATACGCCTGGTTTTTGTGTGATGATTGATGATAGAATCTACAACGTATTACACACGAGTCTTACTGTATACATTTTTCACACATCAAGAAAGGCTTCACTGGAAATAATGCACACAAAGTCAGTTTAAATACAAGCTTTTCTCTTTACAAACTGGAGGTGGCATAATTTTTTCTGAGACCAGAAAAATTTAATCAGGCAGAGGGAAAATTGATCATGTCAGCAGGGTCCCTAAAACTGTGCGTCTTGGTGTGGGTGTGTGAGTGTTCACGTCTCATGTATTACTTCTCATCTTCTTAACAATAAATCCGCACATTATCATCCACCTACACATCTGCACACATGTGTGGGACTGCTAACCGAATTTTTAGTGAAAAGATGTTGGCGGTTGATTACAGGGGGTTGCAGAAGTAATCAGTGATTACAGAGATTGGTCTCGTTAGAGGAAATTATTCCAGCTTCAGGGTCTCAGATGGAGATACAGAAGCTTTGTGGAGGTGACAGGGATGTAGTGGGGCCTGTGTAATCAGCTGATGAACTTACTGTTGAGCCGCAACAGAAAATGCGTCACTAATAACATGAAGAAAACACCACAATAACAAAGGGTCATGAGATACAAAACAATACTGAACTAGATGTAGAAGTATTGTAGAAAATGTTTTTTAAACTGGATCAGTAAAAAAAAAAACCTAAAATATGTCTGTTAATCATTCAACCGGATGAATTCAATTGCTATTTGATCTAGTCCTCTAGTCCACCAAATGGACTACTGCCTCTCTCTGTTTAGTGTAAATGGTCTTAACCTATTTGACAGGAAAAATGTGGAGCAAGATGAATCAAGAAAGAAATACGTACAGCAAACAGACCATGACTCAGATAGGAGGCTCAGAGAGGGTGTGTAAGTGTTGGTATTGATCCACTGATAATTACTGATATCCAGCAGCTTAGCCTGAAGGAGCCTGATCACTCTCACAGGCAAGTCGCCACAATCACCTCTCAGGGGAGAGTGGAGGAGCTGCTTTGTCGAAACAGTCTGTGCAAATAAAAGTAAAACTGACCAGATGTGTTTGTTGAGGTTTAAACATGTCAGACAATGAACATTATCTGGTTAGGGGTAAAACTTTAAAAAATTGATTCCTGTATCATTTGCATTGTGCAGGCAGCAGAGCTATTGAGTACTACGCCAATGCACCAACAATAAACAAGGAGACAACCCGAGGTTAGCAAACTAAACTGAATAAACAATCGAGACAGAGGTCAGTTATTGACTTAAAAAATATTGCAAATGTGCTGCATTTGTCTGTGTTATTACTTTGTTCTGGTTTATAACTAATAAAAATAATGACATATCATATATTAGCAAGTACAAACTGTAAGTGATGCCTGATAGAACAGGGTAGATCATTTATGAGAGTTTGCAAATCGGCTGAAATGTAGAGACAAAGAGTGGAGAAGAGAAGAGAAGAGAAGAGAAGAGAAGAGAAGAGAAGAGAAGAGAAGAGAAGAGAAGAGAAGAGAAGAGAAGAGAAGAGAAGAGAAGAGAAGAGAAGAGAAGAGAAGGTTTCAGCATGTAGCCCGTGAGCAGTTTGCTGTTCCTGCATTTCCTTTCAACTGGTCTTCAAACAGCTTCAGGCAGTACAACGCCCACATCTCAGCCAACCAAGGTGTGCTCTCTGGAGACGTCATGAACTGCCTTTTTTTTTTTTTTTATAACCTTGAATTAATTTGATCTTTTTGTGGATCATGACAATCCATAAAAGCTGCTTATGCTGCAGCAAGACTGATCCATCTCTTGTGAGAAACTGTGTTGATTCTCTTTTTATTTCACAGCTCGAAAGGAATCAGCTTTGACTTCACAGGTCTCTACAGAGTCAACATTGTCTCCCCACAGTAGGTCTCCGGGATAACAGGTTTGATGCGTTGGGAAGGGAAGCACAAGTGCAGTTCCCCGGCTGCCGCACTACCTCCAAACCCTCCCCCCCACAGTGCTGCCTCAGCTTCACACATTACCCGATCACATTAACAGTCAATATGTCTCCAAGCAACACCAAGTTAGCAGTATGCAGGAAGTGGTAGCTGAGAAACAGACCTCTAACAGAGAGAAACATATTCCATTTAGAAGAGCCCTCCTACTTTCCTAACAGCTGGGACATCGTCATCACCATCATCATCATCATCATCTCACAAGGAAGCTAAGATTGCGTAGTGCAAAAGGAGGAGGGAAGAGAGGAGTAATGACCAAGAGAAATGGACTCTGAAAGTGTTATGTGAGTGTGCTTGAGCACTAATGGTGAACTAGTATGGCTGACCACTCGCTGCTCTTCCTCTTGAGACATCTACCAGTCCATTAGTGAGCCTCTCAACCTGAACATGGACACACACGCACGCACAAACTCTGCAATATCAGCATCTATTCTCTGATTTCATAACAGGGCTGATCTTAGGATGTGTGTCTTATGACCTACGAAATAGCTACAGGCTGCTGAAGATGAGCCTATGGATTTTGACAGTAAGTATACAGTATGTCAGCTCCAGGTCTCAAACAGGAAATAATGAGAGCTACATGATTCTCCTTTTGCACTAAACACAGGTAAATCAGTTTGACACAGATACACTGCACCTGCAGGGACCACTGCCATCCCATGCAGTACCAGAGCACACACACACACTCAAACATGCACATGCAGACACAGAAATCAAAGAGTGAGCTGCTAGCTGCTGTGTAGACAGGTAAAATTGATCTGTTTTGTCTCATCATCGGGTGGGTGGTTATGTGTTTTTAAATATTATTTCGGGCTCTGAGCTTTCGGGAAACCTTCCCACTACCTTCTTTGATAAGAAAATGAATACCATCACATGCCTGTACTACACTAGCATAAGGTTAGCTTAGCATAAAGACTGGACACAGGGGGAAAGACTGTGAAGGCCGAGTCGATACAAGCTGCTCTGGTCAACAGACGACTTCCTATTTATCCTCAACCACTGTTTTATTTGTCAAGGCCACTGCAAGTTATTCATCACTAGTGCACTATGAATATGGATAGGTTGAGCTGTGAAGAATCCACATATTGGATCCTTCGCTTTCCTGGAGAGAAAGGGTGCACTTCACGGTACCACATCATCAAACAACTGTGATCAAATATGTGTTTGCAGCCTTTAAAATATGTAGCCACACTGCTACAGTTTCACCATATATGTCCAGTCTTAATAATGACCTAACCTAACCAGCTGCTGTGCGCAACCTCATATTATAATAAACAGATACAAGAGTGATGTTGATCCGACTAATGAGCATATTTCCAACATTTCAGAATGAGTACCTTCACAGCTATTGATTTGGTTTTAGTCCAAAGAGACTCAAGACACCATGAAGAGACTGAAAATGTCTAACTTGGATGTTCCCTAGAGAGTTGTAGCAATAAAAGAGGGATTATACTACGAGTTAAGACCAGCGTCCCTGTCTGGATCTGATGAGGAGCACTCAAGAGGTCAAAAGTAAAAACCATTAAAAGTTGTTTCAGTTGGTCATGATACAAAGCAGAGAGCCACATAACATACATACGACATACAGAAAGTGACAGATAGTTAACAGTTGTGTAAGAAAGGAGTTCAATGGCTCACTTTCTCACCTCCACTATGTTGGACAGTGTCCCCGCTGTGTGAAGTGGGTGTGAATGTCAGATTGTCACTTTTGGAAGGTTACAGTAATTGCTGGACTCAGTCCTACCTCATCAGACGGCAGAGGTGTGTGTGTGTGTGTGTGTGTGTGTGTGGAGACAATCAGCACTCTTGACAAATTGCACACCGATGTCCTCACGCTGTCTCATTTTTCCACAAAAAGGATATGTCACTGTTACATCAGAACACCATGATGGAGCTGCTGTCGTCTCATAAACATTAATACATTTAAATATGCATTAACCCATCACCACAGGTTTATAATCAGGATTGAAAGGATGCTACAAGGAGACAAAGGTAATAGATGACGGATCATCTGGTTCATTAGAGGAATTTAAGTGTGGAAGTGTGGAAGTGGTTCACGGTCGGCAGCATGCCTGAGTTTGTTTCTAAACAGAAGGCGAGCACATTAACAGGCACCAGAAACATTCACGCTCTTCAGATTACATGCCAGGCCTTCAGAGAGAGAGACGAGAATGGAGGAGGATGGAGGATAGATGAAGGATGGATGGAGGCTGAAGGCGGGGAAAAACAGTAGGAGGGAACGAAGCTGCTCCAGGAAAGGAGGATAAGAGGAGAGAAGATGGAGGCAGGAAATGGGAAAACCGGGACGAGGAGTGACGAGCAGAGAATAAAGGGATTACTGTGCATTGTATCAGGCTTTCTGCTTCATTTGTGTGTCTTTTCTCTCTGACTCTGTGTTAAAGCCCTAAGTGGAGTTCCTCTCTCTCTCTCTCTGCTCTTTTCACTCAATTACCCAACCACCTCTTTCTATCTTTCTCTCTCTCTCTCTCTCTCTCTCTCTCTCTCTCTCTCTCTCACACACACACACTCAAACACTGACTATCACTTTTTCGCTCCCTACAGTCCTCTGCATTATTCATGCTTTTGGGTGTAACCTCATCAGTCAACACACACCCAGCTGACAACAACACACACTCTGCCATTTCTCTCTCTCTCTCTCTCACACACACACAAATTATTCATGTCCACATCATTAACAGCTGTGGGAGAGACTGAGGATGCAGTCAGTCAGTCAGTCAGTCACATATTTGCTGTTCACCTCTGCTCTGCACAGACCCAAACTTTAAAAGAGGAAACAGGGGACACATGTTTAAAATTTCTCATTTTGTATCCGTAAACATCCAGGATACATGCAGAAATATTTACGCAACGAACAGCAGGTCGGATCTTTATCTGTATGTGTCTGTATCTGACATTGGTATAACTGAGCCTTCAGACAAACACAGTAAATTGCACTGAGCGATACAGTCAAATCAATAAAAGTAGCCTAGTTCGTGTTTTGATTGATTTACTTTCCTCACTTCAAAATATCCATCCAGAGGGAAAGTTACAGAGCAGCAGAAGCAGTGCAATACGCTTGCTGCTTTTTAAATTTTTAAAGGCAGTTACGTCATAATCCACAGCATGACACTCAGAATCAAATGATATAACTTGACCCCTCTAACCACCAACTATAGATCTCTCTCTTAATGACAGAGCTGGTGTTAGCTGTAGCTCAGTCCTATGTTTTATTTAGAAAGAGATAAAGCACGGCTGTAGCGAGGTGAAGTGTTGTAGTGATGTGATGCACCACTCAGGAGCTGAAGGATGAAGTGAAGCCATGTAATCAGTTTCACTCATGGTGCAGTGGAGCTTCCTCCTCATCCACTGAGTAATGGAAACCATGAGAGAGATGTCAGATGTCTGACCTCACTCGCCTCTCTCTCTCTCTCTCTCTCTCTCTTTCTTTCTCTTTCTCTCTCTCTGTCTGAGCTCTTGACTTATCACAGACTCCTCACCTATCACCTGTGATACCTCCTCCTGTTCCTTCCTGTCTCGCTTGCTCCTTCACTCTTTCCTTAATTCCTTTTCTTTCTTCTTCCTACTCAACTCCTGCCCACTATTTTCTCTCAGGTCACTTCCTCTACCTTTCTTTTTTCTCTTTGACCTTTGTTAAATTCATTCCTCGGCCCAACTTGTCTTTGTCAACTCTCCTAACTCCCCGAGTCTGACTTTACACTTCTTTAACATCCCACACTCTAACAGCAGTATCCCACTCCTTGGTTACCACGGAAACAGTAACCCTGAACAACATATTAGAGAGGATGAACCCAATACACTTATTGGGGTTGACACCACTTAGTATAATATGGTTTATATTGTATATATGGTATATATGAACATGTGTCTAGGCTGCTGTAATTATAGGAATGATCCAGACTGAACGCTTAGCACCAGGTGGCTAAGACATGCACACACACACACACACATACACACACACAGTGACACGAGTGCACTGCAGAAAAAAAAATCACCTAGGGCCACACAGTGATTAGTAATCCCTAAGATTACTATGCATGTATATTACAAAATCCCCTCGAGCTAGTGTAACCAGATTAACTATCAATAAACTCATGAAGATTGAATGAGGTGTCACAGTAAAAAATCTGCTGTCAAAATTTTAGGAAATGTTTGTTATGTCTAAATAAAGAGGCAAGAAACAACAGAAACTGATCATGTATGGTAATAATAATTTAAAAAAGTTATCAAACAACTCAGAGCTCCAGTAAAACATTGATATTTGCATTTTCTCATCAACAGCCATTCAAAATATTCACGTTCTGTAATTGCCCCTTTTTGTGTTGTAGTCTGCTTTCAATTCATGAGGGCGGCGTGCATGTGATCAATCACTGCTGTTAATAATATTTTCTCCTCAGTATTGTGTCACCGAGCCAGAGCCTTGTTATGTAACTGCTGTTGCAAAGGCAAACATATCCCGCTGGTGCTGCGTTATATGAAAAGCACTGAACCGGTGAAACACGCAGTGGAGGTGTCACTGACTACGCACAGTGTTTGTTAGCAGAGGTTAGTGTGTTACTGTGACCAAAAATACACCCACAACACTACACAACATTATGGGCAACAGTGGATCAGATTATTGCAATTACTGACTGACTCCTTGACATGACATGACCTTTAGTGTGATGCACCGGTTGCTAAAACAGGCAGCACTAAACAACACTTTTTTTTTGTGTTTATTGTGTTCTGTGTTCTTCTTCTTCACCCGTCTTTTCACACATCGGTTCAGTGTGTTGCCTGAGGACTCTTCGACATGGAGGAGGAGGAGGAGGAGAAGTCGGGAATTAAACCACTGACCCTCTGATTAGTGGATGACCCACTCTAGTTCCTGAGGAGTGTTTGCTCTAGTATAAAACCCACATTTGCTGTTGCCATTATTTTATGTATTTTTTTTTAACTCACATTCAACATTTCCAGTTTTTCTGAAATTCCCAAATTTGCTTTATGGTAATACACTGATTAGATGATGTGGCCACATACTATATGTGAGGGTGACTTTTTTTTTTTTTTTCTACTTATTTACCTATTTATTTGACATTAAAGGAAAAGTATAAAACTCCAGTTTAACTGTTGAACCAACACAATTATTTATTCATGCATTCTGTTTTATTTCTTACTTTTCTGATTTTACTGTTTTTTGTCAGTTTTGGGCTCCGTAGAAATGATCTCATTAAGGGCTGGAAAAATGCTGTCACAAGCATAAAAGTTCAAGAGCACAGGCTCAGCTTTTCTACCCCATCATTGCGTTCCTAGATCATGGATACTGGATGTGTACAATGTTCGTTTGAAACACCATTAAATCCTAATGAATAAGTGATGTATGCTACACAAACTGCCCCACCAAGCGTCACAGCAGACCCACTGACTGAGCCAGCTGACGTGTTTTACGCACTTCTGATTCATCACTTTATTTCCTCAACCCTCTTTACTTCCTGCCAACATCTCCCACATCCCTTTTCTCCTCTTCTTCCCATTTTCTCCTCTAGCCCGTTTCCCATTCTCCTCTCCCCATTCTCCTCTTTACATGTTATTGTGTACACACCAAAACGCCCTAATCCTCCCCCATGATCTGCTTCACCTTAATCTTCATGAAGAAAGGGAGAGGATGAAGAGGATGAGGAGGGGGAGTGGCAGTGGCACGGGGGCAGAAGATAACAATAGAGAAGAGATGAAAGAGGAGAAGATGAGAGAAGAGAGAAACGGGAGGAAAAGGAGCTGTGGAGGAGGAGTTAGATGAGAGACACCTAAAATCCTCATAGAGGGTCATTCGCCAAACCTGTGTGTGTGTGTGTGTGTGTTCATACTGCATAGTTGTCAGTGAGTGTGGTGGCTTGAAAAAATAAAATGCTAATGAGTGTGGCTCATTAAACACAGCATTTATACAGGGCAGACAGGACAGGAGATTTAATGAATTCTCCCTCTTCTCTTTTTGTTTCTTGCTTCAGCTCTCATCACCCCAACACACATACACACACAGACACAAACACACACACAGAGAAAGAGAGACACACATACAGTGCTCATGAGAAAGGAGGTTACATATTTCCACCTGCCGTTGAGCCAATTAAAACATTTTTCTGGAACCACTTCTGACTCTGATGGTGCCATGAAAGCCTTCACTCAGAAAAAAATAGAAAAGAAACAGAGATAAATAGTTGAAAGAACACTGGGTTTGAAGTATTTCTACACATTGGCTGCATCCCTGTGGATTATAGACTCACTCTCGGTCTGAATCATGACATTCAGAGCCGTCATCTGGGAATGTGACTAAGATGCTACCGTGGGTAAGAAGCAGACATGTAGGAGGAGGAAGAGGAAACTCATTGTCAGCTACTCCATTATTAAATGTCCTCTTAGGCCTTCTTTGCTGCTCATAATGCTCGATGACAGCCATCTTTAATGTTGTATTTGATGTTTGAAGAAAAGTAAAGAGTAAAGTATCAAACTATTGTAAAGACAGAGGTTTTGAATGTCGACCACAGGTAGCCACGCAAAACTTTGCTAAAAGTCAGTTGAGTGATCTCCTCTCTTAACGAGCTGGCTCTGTGTACACTCACATCAGTTCAACCTATTGCTATGACAACTGTCTCCAAAGTATCCTGCCTCCATGGCAACTGTCACCATAGTGATTTGTGAAAAGCTCCTGAGGTGATGCCATGTTGACACAAGCTGCAGTTGGAGACTATGGGCAAGTTGAACAGTTCACATCTTGTTTGAACTCAAAAATTCAAATGCTTTAATTTAATTTTTTTTTAAAAAAAGGAAGAAGAAAACTAAAACTATTTAAAAAATGTTAGTACTGGTAATAATACAGATAATCAGATCACTCCAGTTCATCCAGCTGCTGCTGTAAACTAATTTCAGCATCATCAGATAATTATGATTCTTTTGTGTATCATCAAGATAATTACAATTAATACCTGGACTGATCTGATGGTCAGAGGTGATTTGAGTTTGTTAATCACCACTAATTAGTTTATGATCGGCTCATCTGCAGAAAATACATGAGCCTCTTAAGACAGGCAGCAACAACTGCTTCCACTAATTGATACCTTGACAGTCAAAATAATGAATACTGCATGAAGTGAATGGAAATATCACATTTGCATGAATTAGTAGTGCGTTTGTTGTCCCTCTGGGAGGATGAAGGGGAGGACGATGACTGATGGTGACACAGACAAGCACTATCACTATCCCTCTGGCAGTGTGTCCAGTATATCAAACTTCTTTGTCTCCAGGGATACACATCAGGACGGTTGATGGTTATGTTCCTGTGAGAAAAAATAACGGTCTGGGAGATTATGCATCAGCATCTGTCACATGTTTTATTCCCGAAGTAGCTTCCCTGTATAATTTTACACATCCTTTCATACATTGCTCTGCAGCATAGCAGAGCCAAGAGCTGCTATACATTTCAGGGAAAAGAAAAAAAAACACTCCTGTACATTACAGTAGAAATAACTGCTCAGAGAAAGGCTCGCTCTCCCGTTTCACTCGTTCTTTCCCTCTGCATCTCTCTTCGCTGAGGTGGATAGAGAGCTAATCAATTCTCACTGAGATCTAAAAGGCCAGGACTCAGGCTGCAGCCTTCTGCTCAAGTTAATATCACGCTCTGTCTTTTAGCTCCACCCACTCCTCCTCACATCTGCTTATTTTCCACATAAACTTCCACATGGATGATGTCTGAAAAGACCTCTTTGGGTGCTTTGATTTAAATGGTTTTTATTGAAGAACTATTAATTATATCTTAATTATATCATATCTGCAATATGGAGTGATTTATTAGTTTTAAAACTTTCATACTGTATAAAGTAAGATGTCAATGTCTTTTTTATTATCATTATTATTTTATTAAGTGGGTCTTGGCTCTGTATTAATAGTTTCCACAGAAAAATGCATACAGCCTGTGTTGAGAAACTGAACTTTGAAACAAGCGGTCAGGACATCTGTACCTTTGTGATGTCATAACAAAGCAGTCTCTCAGCTTCAGCCTCGCCCACTCTGACTCATCATAAAAAAAAATCGTAAAATCTTGTAAGATTTTGTTTCTCCATTTTTATTCCACCATCCAGAAAGTCAGTCAATCAGGAGGCAGACTCAGAGCCTCCTCTCTTCTGATTCGCTCACCGATCTCTTATAACTAGAGCTCCAGAAAGAAGCCTGAGAGAGGAGGTGGCGTGAAGCTTCACACAAATGCTTTTTGGTGCATAAAATCACATATATATTTTACATAATAATATAATATATATAATAAAATATTAACATTTCAGATAAAACACTATAGTGTAAAATACAGAATCTTCTACCAAACAGAGAGAAAGAGAAAGATGGAGGAAGTTGACTGCTGTGGACGAGGACAGGAGTGATGGAGAGGGAGTGAATAATGATACAGCAGAGAAAGAAAGTGGTGATGGATAAATGGAGGAGAAGAGAGCAGGAGGAAAAGATACAGAAATGAGCAACACTTATGGATAATATTCAATTTAAATTTATGCAGCTACTGCATCACAGCCAGCCCAGTGACTTAAGCTCTTATCGCTACTTGTGGATTAGCACTCAGACAGTCCACTTAGACCTTTGCTGATAAGCTCCAGCTTTTCAAGAGGCACAGAAGTGACCAACCAGGCAAACAGCTGTTTGCTAAATGACTGACAGAGGAGACGTCTAGACTGTATCTGAAACAAGGATATGCCATTCTCCATCCTTCGCTTCTCTCTGCACCTATTTTAATATCACTGTTTAAAATGCACACTCACACAAACACAACCACACACACAACATTTGAGTCATCAGCAGTATCGGCGCTCCGGTTTGGCTATACAGTATGACACTTTGAGCTGCTCCGCTGCCTACACAGCACTGCTGGAGCTCTTCCACACTGACCTCAACAGACAATGTAATGATATCTCAGCTCCCAGGAAAAAGATGGACAGAGAGAGCGAGTGTGTGAGAGCAGGAGAGAAACAGCAGCAGAACAAGAGACACTCAACTGATTGATTAAACAATGGCTGCTCATTAGAGAGAAACTAGCCCAGGGTTGTGTGTGAGGGAGGGCAAGTGTGTGTGTGTGTGTGTGTGTGTGTGTGTGTGTGTGTGTGTATGACGCTGAATGGCCTGCAACTGAAAGGAAGATAAAGACAGAGCTGGTGGATAGAGATACAGAGACACACACACAGTAGCATCAGAGTGCTAAACACAGACACACACACACCAACAGACACACACAGACACACATTCCTGTATGGGCATCATAGTGAGCTCCAGGTAAGTGTGGAGAGTGAAGTGAGGACCACCCTCTCTGCTACACTTAGAGAGAAGTACTTGTAACTTTCCCCACTAGATGACCCCTTGATTCAATGTCCCACCTCAGATTCTTTAAGAAACAAAGTGAAACAATCAGCATTAAAACACACGACTAGTGAAGTGAGGGGTTTTTCATGGGCGCCATTTTGGATTAGTGTGTAGCTAGACTTTTTGACTTCACTTTCACTTGTCACTTTTCAAGTATTTGAAAGGAAATTAGCCAGAGCTCAAAGCCATGTAAAGTCAAATACAGCAGATGTCGTTGGAAGCGTTGGAACATATCAGTTCCCGGTCCCTGTTCTGGTCCCTGTCTGGATCCCGGATCTGGTCCCCGTCCCGGGCCCGATCCCGATCCCAGTCCCGGTTCCGGTTTGGGTCCCGGTTCGGGTTCCGGTCCCGGTTCCGGTTCGGCTCCCGATCCCGATCCCGGTCCCGGCTCGGGTCCCGGTTCCGGTCCCGGTTCGGGTTCCGGTTCCGGTTCCGGTCCCGGGTCGGGTTCCGGTCCTACTCCCGGTTCCTGTAACGTCCGGGTTCCCCTGTGACTCTGGTACCGGTTCCGGTTCTGTTGGTCTTGGTTCTGGTCCTAGTACCGGTTCCAGTTCTGATGGTCCCGGTCGGGCACAGTCCCAGACCCATGGTCCTGGCTATGGTCTTTGTCCCACTTCCAGTCCCACTTCCATTAACGTGACGGACCAGTCCGGGGA
>OMNW01028764.1:0-10734 GCA_900303245.1 Selene dorsalis
ACCCCCACCCCACAAGCAGAAATCACTAATTCAATGTGTGATTAAGCTGTTTAATAAACCATCCACACTAAAAGACACAATTTCAATTTTCGTGTCCTGTCTTTTCTCCTGCCTGGACATCTTTAGCTTTACTGCACTGAAAACATTAATAAATATGGTAACTGTGCAAAACTGCATCAAAATGATTAAGAATGATGTTAAATGGTTAACTGTAAATATGTAAACTGAATAAATTAAGTCTTAACAGATAAGGCAAAAAATCTGAACTTGTAAGTGCAGTGAGACAGAGCAGGGTTTATGAGCTAACTCAAACCCTGACCCAGAAGAATCCTTTAAAAGCTGCTCCACAGTTCACCTTAAGTCTGAGTGCTCACACATGTTGACTACTGTAGCCAGTCTACATGAGAAATGATTCATGTGTTTGTTTACTTGTTTTACCAAGCTAACGTGCTGCTAGCTGAAAATGGCCCATTGTTGAAGAAGGTAAACATTAAGCACAGTTTCCACACGTCTGTGCATGTGCAGTATTGCACGCATGTGCAGTATTGCACGCATGTGATATCTGAACTGACCTGAGAACAGTGAAAGCTGTGCCGATCGCAGCTTGACCGAGCACGCTCATCTGTAGCTATGGTAACCAGCTATAGTCAGAAATCCCAGGGCTTGTACGTAATGCGCATGTGCAAACCTCCAAAATAAGCTGTCCTCCCCTCCGCTTGACTTTCCCCAGTCTTTGTCAACGAGACACAGTCATGCCCACATAAATGACAAAAGTCATGAGCAGCAGGGCTGGGAGTCAAGGTCTGGTCAAGCCAGGGGACAGCACTTACAAGCAGCAATTCTGATCCCGTGTGAGACAGATGACAGTTTAATTCAGATGTAAGGATAGATATCACTTCCGCTTCTGTAGTATGTGTTTTTTCTTTCTTACTACTGGCTGGCAGTCACAAGATCTTCTGTTATCTCATTATTGAGTCTTTCCTGGCTATGTTTGTTTTTTGATCCTTTTTGCAGTGGTTAGCTTGTAGGCCTGCCTGTGCATGGGAAAACCTGCAATTGTGCAGTGCTGGAAGCAGGGGGAAGTGGCAAAAAAATGATCTCCCTAATTATTCTGACATTTTACAAATGAAAAAAGAAAAATTGGGGGATCCTAATCAACCTAAAACAGAAAATATTTCCCCAACTTCACGTTTAGACATGGAAAAAGTTTGTGTCTTTTTCTAAACTGTATCAGAATTACAATCAGAATCAGAAAAACCTTTATTGTCCCTTGCAAAAAGCAGTGGAAATCCATCTCTGACATGCTCACAGATGTGTATAGAATAATGAAAAGAGAAAGAGATGAGATGAGTGATTTTTTCACTACGTTTGTCCTTGCTAGAGGGACTCTGTAAAGACGGCCTGAAGGAAGGAGTTGGAATGAGTTGTGGAGTGGATGTGAAGGATCATGTATGATAGAGGTGGCTTTACGTCTGGCTGCCTGTGTGTGGAGGTCTGACAGAAAGGACTGTGTGGTGCCTGTTATTTTATTTGTGTGTTTGATGACTTGTGCCAGTTTGGATTTGTCTTTGACAGAAAAAAAGGTGTACCAGGATGAGATGTTGTAAGTGAGGACTGACTCAATGAGTGATCTATAAACAACTTTTAAAATGTCTTTGCTCACATTAAAACTCCTCAGTTTGTATGTAAACTTCTGGTTGCAGCTGTAGGTGAGGCCAGACATACATTTGTAGGTGGTGCTGAAAGGGAGTGTATGAGCAAGAAGGTCCAAAAACTTGGCTCAGTTCCTCAAGTTCTGTCAGGAGGAATGGTCCAAAAATCCAGCAAGATTGAAAAATTGTTGGAAACTTGTGCAACGCTACCCCAAAGGCTTGATCCAAGTTAAACAGTTCAAACAGGAGCACATGGAGTAGTCAGACGCACGGTGAGATCGCTCTCCCAGACAAACTGCAATTCGCACCCAAACTAACGTAAAAGTCAGTATTGTTTGATAAGAAAGATAGATGGATTGGGGAAGAACACTTAGAAGCCAAAAAGCCGACGAAAAATAGCCTACAAAACAGAAAAACATGACGACAGCTAGAGATAGCAGCGGCAAAGCGGATCTGGTCGGCACGGCGCCTGTAGACATAATTAAAGCGATTAATGATCTCAAAACCAATCTAAAAGACGATAACAACACTCTGCGACAAGAAATCACTCACATAATCACCCTATCTTGGTCATAGGATCTACCCTCGACCCACCAACGGGGTCTTGGCGAGGAGTTATTTCCTCCCAGTTTTGAGGTCTGTTCTTTACTATGTTCAGTTGACTTTGTTCTGTCTTTGTTTTTGTTTTACTGTGCTATTTGGGGGACAACACTGTTACAAGGCCATTCACCTTTTTTTTATTTGAGTGATGTCACATAACTTGAAAATACCTTCTCTAAATATCAACGGCTTAAGTAATCCAGTCAAGAGGAGTAGGGTGCTGGCGAAAATTAGGAAGGATAAATCCCAAGTAATATTTTTACAACTGACACACATGTCAAAACCGGAACACGAAAAACTAAAAAAGTTTGGGTACTCCAATACTTATTACATTTCATGTAAAAATACTAGAAAGAGAGGGGTTGTGATAATGATATCCAATGCACTAAACTTTGACCTGATTAAAGAAAAAAGAGATGACGACAGTAGATATATAATAATCAAGGGCAGGATGAACAGTGTTCTGGTCACTTTTGTAAATGTCTATGCTCCTCCGGAGAGGGACAGATCTTTCTTCAAAAGTTCATTCGACTTGATTGTATCTGAGAGTGAGGGAATCCTTGTCTGTTCAGGAGATTGGAATACAATCTTGAACCACCAGCTAGACACAACAAGCACGAGCAGACATGGATCCACAAAATCAAAAAACCTAAACATTCTGATAAGAGAGGCAGGCTTATTTGATGTGTGGAGAAGTGCCCATACAAGGGATAGGGAATTCACCCATTACTCAGCTACATACAAAGTCCACTCTGGGTTGGATTTTTTTCTGATGAATACTATAGATAGACACAGGGTACATGACTGCACAATCGGAACAGCAGACATGTCTGACCACAGCATTGTCTATCTAAATATCCATTTAAACAGCAAGCCAAGGAACACGCTATGGAGGTTGAATATTGGACTCTTAAACAATAAATCAGCAGTGGGAGAAATTAAAAAAGAAATCAGTGAGTGTATAAAGGATAATAAGGATGACCACTATTATTTGGGACACGGTCAAAGCAGTTATGAGAGGGAAGCTAATATCAAGGACAGCTCATCTCAGGAAAGATCAAAATATGATCATTTAGAGAAGGAATTGGAAAAAGTAGAGAAACAACGACCCAAAAATGACAATAAAGATACAATAGGGAATCAGATTAAAGACATAAGGAAACAAATAGAAAACTTAATTAATGACGAAACAGAAAATAAACTGAGATTCATAAAGCAAACTTTTTATGAATCAGGCCCAAGGGCGACACAAATATTAGTGAGGCGTCTTCGGACGCAACAAATAACAAATTCAATCCACAAAATCAGGGACCCTGTATCAAGTACATTAATATGACATTAATATGTCATATTAATATATTAATACATTAATATGACCCAGAAGAAATTCATAGAATCTTTAAAAACTACTATGAGACCTTATATTCACAGCCTGAGAAGGTTGACGAAGATAATATAAAACAATTCCTGATTTCACTGGACCTCCCATCGATAGGCTTGGAGCAAAATAGATATTTGACCGCTCCTATTACAAAAGATGAATTAGATAAAGCCATAGGCAGACTGGCGACTAATAAGGGTCCTGGGGGCGACAGTTATCCAAATGAATGGTACAAAAAATTTAAAGAAGTACTTGCTCCGGTACTATTGGAATCATTTAATTGGACGCTTAAGAAGGCTATAGCTCCACCATCCTGGAGGGACGCTGTCATATCTGTCATTCCCAAAGAGGGGAAAAATAAAGAATACTGCGAGTCATATCGCCCAATATCGATTCTGAATGTAGATTATAAACTGTTCACGTCAATTATCACTACAAGACTGGAGTGTTTTCTGCCTAACCTGATACACGAAGACCAGACATGCTTTATTAAAGGACGTCAAACACAGGACAACATCAGGCGCACCCTTCATATTATACAACATATTAATAAACACCATACAAGTGCTGCCCTGTTCAGCGTAGATGCTGAAAAAGGGTTTGATAGGGTCAGCTGGGATTTTTTGTATAAAGTACTAGAGAAGATGGGATTCAATGATAAATTCATTAAATGCATAAAGGCATTGTATACTGACCCATCAGCCAGAGTTAAAATTAATGGGCACCTGACAGACACTTTTAAACTGTACAGAGGGACACGTCAGGGTTGTTGTGCCAGCCCCGCCCTCTTCGCGATTTTCATCGAGCCACTTGCTCAATTAATTAGACAAGAAGTCGAACTGACAGGAATCATGATAGCAAGAAATGAACACAAGATAGGTCTATTTGCTGATGATATAATTATCTTCCTTCAGGACCCAGATATAACATTTATTAAACTAGTAAAGATAATGGAAGAATATGGATTGATGTCGGGCTACAAGTTGAATATGTCAAAAACTCAGGTTTTAACTTTTAATTACAAGCCAAATAAAGAAATCAGGAGGAGATATAATTTGAATTGGACTGCTAAGTCATTAAAATACTTAGGAGTGATAATAACTCAAGAATTCAACAGAATTTATGAGACAAACTACAAACTAATAAACGATAAAATTCTAGGAGATATGGCAAAGTGGACAACATTAGTGTTGGATTTCAGCTCTAGAATCGAGGTGGTCAAGATGAACCTCTTGCCTAGGTTGTTTTATCTTTTTCTATCACTCCCAGTTAGAGTACCAGATTCACAATTCTCAGCATGGGACAAGCTAATATCTAGGTTCATCTGGGCGGGGGCCAGGCCTAGGATAAGATACAAGACCCTTCAGCTAGACAAAGAAAATGAAGGATTGGCTTTGCCAAACTTTAGAGATTGCTACTATGCTGCACAGTTAAGATACATAGTATATTGGTGCTCTCCGAGTTATCAAGCCAGATGGAAGGACATTGACATGTGCCTGGGCTTGGCCCCTCCACAGTCAAGGTTAAGTGGAAAAGAATATATGGATCTTCGGGTGAAAACTCGATTATGAGAGAAACATTTGAAATATGGTATGATGTGGTTGAAAAATATAAGTTAACAGGGGACTGTAAGCTGTTGATTTGGCTGTCTCACACCTCTAGGTTCAGACCAGGAATGTTGGACAAGACCTTTGAAAAGTGGAGAGACAAAGGAATAACAGCTACATGTACACTTGTAGATAAGCAACATTTTAAATCATTTAGACAACTTAAAAATGAGTTTGGACTGGAAAATGGAGATTTATACAGATATCTTCAATTAAGACACTTTTACGAGACAGAAATTAGGAAGGAAATCTCACTGGAAGGGAATGATGTGGTTGAGGTGTTGACAGGTGCATATAAGAGAACTCCTTCAAGAGTTGTATTGTACAAGGGTTTGTTGAAGCAACAGGGAAGTAATACAGTGTATATAAAAGTGAAATGGGAAAAATAATTTAATATTGAGTTGTCTGGGAGTGATTGGCAGTCCATATTTAAGACCCAACATACATCAACAAGCTCTAAAGATGGAGGGAGTTTGGTTGGAAAAATTTAACATGTTTTTTTATGACACCAGAAATTAAAAATAAATAATTAGGTCAACAACAATACTGTTGGAGACAGTGTGGGCAAGTGAATGCCAACCACTCTCATATATTTTGGACATGTATGAAAATACGGCCATTCTGAGAGGGTATTCTGAGAGCCATGGGTGAAATTCTGATGATCCCCGGTATATATTTCTAGGATTGACACTAGATGAAGTATTAAGTAAAGAAGACATCTACCTGTTCAAGAATTTATCTCTGGCAGCTAAGAAAGCCATTACAAGAAGATGGCTGAGAGCTGACCCACCTGGACTGAGCCACTGGCTGGACATTGTGGAAGAAATTCAATCAATGGAACAAATAACCTACAGCTTACGAATTAAAACAGAAGTATATGCTGTAAGATGGTCAAAATGGCACCTCTATGTAACAAAGTAGTGTTTACCCCCTTGTACTTCTGTGTTCTTGTATTGGTTGAAAAAATAAAGTTGAAAAAAAAAACAAACAGTTAAAACAGTCGCAGTTTCCGATTGCTCAGTCAGGCATAAGACCATAGCGAACCACTCACATACACACGCATAGTGAGTATCTGCTCCCTCATGTCAATCCTGTCAACTCATTCTGTGTCAATGAAGACATTCATCGATAAATATTCATTTCTGTGAGATAACTTCCTCCTTTGTCTCCAGGGTGGAAGCCTCATATTTACTCTTCGATGTTGACTCCATAATTCACCTCAGACTGTTTACTGACACACAGACACACACATGCGGGGCTCTGGGATATCATCGTCATATTCATTGAGTTTTTCAGCATTTCAGCCATTTCATTGTTACTGCAATAGAAAACTATCAACAATATGTTCTGTGGTTGATCTAATTTTTGACTTTTTATTGCATTTTAAAATCTCCTCCTCACGTGCTCTCTCAGGTTTGAGATGTCTGCCTTTTTGAGCTTTCATTGTAGTGCAATCCATAATGACAGTGTAATCCAGCTCCAGGTCAGGTCAGGTCCTATGAGCTTCTCAGGATCCAGGTCATTTTCATTTGGAACTGCTCTTCTGAAACACACGAACCCAGAGGTCATCTGTTCAGCAGCTTCCTCTGTTTGTAACTGTAATGTGGCAACACAGGGCAAGTATACCTGCTACTGTAGAGGCGTTATTTCAGAAGATACTTGGGTCCTGTGAGAGGGTGATGGTTGTTCAATTATCTAGACAAGTAAAAATGAGAGATCTAGAAAGTTTTAGTCTCTAGACTTGTACAGAAAACTAGACAAAAACAGATGTGATGACACTGAAGGTTTTAGGCTTCTTTGTCTCATTCAAATCCATCTTAGTGTTCAAAATCAGGCAGTAAATCAGGTCTCCTCTTCCTGGGTGAACAGAGCTGTTCCCTCTTTCTCTGTTTTGTAATCTGTCCTCTGGATACCCATGATTCACCATGCATGTGTGTGTGGTGGGAGGGTTTGGTCTGTCGGCGCACATTACTTACAAGGGGCAGTCATGATCAAGATGGTTGACATCATGCTGTCTGTGAGGGTGTACGTAGGCAGGAAGAGAAGGTCAGAGTGTTGCCTCCAATGTCCTTTTTCCTGCAGTCAGTTTGTTCACATGCAAACATTTATTCAGTTTATTTGAGTTCCATTCAGGTGACACTTGTCCTCAAGCAGCCGCCTGTCTCTTGAATCCCAGCAGGGTGTTTCCTTCTTTAATAGTGTCTCCTTGTTTTCCAGCCTGCAGAGAACACAGAGATGTTCTGCTGGTGCCATAACCTAATTTTCCTCTCACAGATCAATAAAGTTCATTTCATCCATTCAGTGTGGGTTGTTCTCATAACCAAGTGTCATCACTGAGCAACTGACGTTTAATTTGATCCAGTTTATTTTTTCTCGTCTGCTTCTCTGTCACCATAGGATGATCAGAGTTCCTCAGACATTTCAAGATTCACACACTGTTGTCCCTCTGCTGACATTCAGACCTGGACAAAATTGTTGGTACCCGTCCGTTAAAGAAAGAAAAATCCACAATAGTCACTGAAACAACTTGAAACTGACAAAAGTAATAATAAACCAAAATTTTGTGAAAATTACTTCATGAAAATCAGACAAAAATGTGCGTGGACACACCCGTTGGGGTGTCCTCGCAATTGTGGTTCAACAGAATTATTTTAAAAACAAACTAATGAAACTGGCTTGGACAAAAATGATGGTACCCTTTACTTAATTTTAACTTAAAGGGATAGTTCAGTTTTTTTGAAGTGGGGTTGTATGAGGTACAAATGGCCACAAAGTATAATATCTGCAGTAGAAAGGTCTCTGCTCCCCCCCACTGAGAAGTACTGGTGCATCGTGCTGCAGCGAGACACAGGCAGTGAATGGTTGTGAATGGGGGCCGATAAATCAGCGTATTTTCGCCCCCTACAAGAAGTCGTGTCTCAAAATAATACACGAGTTCAAGAGTAGGATATAAAGAAAAAATTTACAAGGCATCAGCTGGTCGGAAAAAAGTCACTTTATCTGGAAGGTATGAAGACGCACTCGAACAATTCACCAACTGTTTCAGTATTCCTCTGCACAGGCAGGCGCACATCCAACACATCGAAGGGCAAGTGAGGGTTGAGACTTCATTGTACCCTGCACAGATTCAAGACACCCTGTGCCAGGTGCAGAAAAGCAGCCCCAGAACAGAACCGAGCCTGACCCATGTCTCACAGTAGATTCAATGTTCTTTTCTTTGAATACTTCATTTTTGCATCCGTGTATGATCAGCTGATATGACTTCTGAAGATCTGTGGACATCTGAGACAAAACTGAGCCCCTAACCCAGCCCACTCCCCTGCCGGAGGAGTATTGACATGTGTTTGCAGCTGAGCAAATCTGGCATGGGACTGGACCTTTGTGCAAAGTTTGGTGATTTTTCATGCATTTGGAAGTAGGATTTCTTCGGAGGAAGAAGATTATTAACAATTAAGGCCTTGTGCGTCTGCTCTGTCTGGAGCTGTGGGAGCAATAATCACGTGGCGGCGGTACAAACTGCTCGCTTTGCATGGTCGGACCAGTGTTTGAGTTTTCCTCCCTGTTGCCTCATGTAGCGGGTTGGACGGGCTGGTGTCATGTGACTGCACAGCCAGTTGTGGGTTTTTCAGGGGATGGTCTATATAGGCAGAGAATTAAAGGGGGGAAACCGAAATAAACGACATGGGCAGGATTACATCGGATATCTAGATAGACAGAGAGATTCTTATGACAGGAGAATGAGCTATGTAAAGCTGATCTACTGCAGTATTTTTTTTCTCATTTAGAGAAAAAAATTGTCTCTTGCATGAAAAAAAAAATACGGTCAAATACTGTGAAACCGATATGATTTTGATGTACACATGCGCACACACACCTCCTTGTGGACATGTTGGACACATGTCACATTCGCAGCCTCATAACTCAAACTAAACATATCCTGTGTCTGTGCACACACACACACACACAGACAGACACAGATAGAGGTGCACAAATAATAATAATAATACATTTTATTTAAAGGCCCCTTTCTGGCACTCAAGGTCACCGTACATAGAGATACAAACAGAGAAACAAAAGACGTAAGCAAAACACAATGTATACAGATAAAAAATAAAAGTTAAAATTGGACAGTGGAATTGTTACAGGGAGAAGGCAGTTCTGAACAGATAGGTTTTAAGTGTAGATGTGAACTGCAGAAGTGAGGTGATATTTCTCAGGTTGGGTGGTAGTGAGTTCAAGTGCCGGGGAGCAGAGCAGCTGAAGGCTCTGCTCCCCATGGTAGAGAGACGGGCAGTGGGGACAGTGAGGTGGAGGGAGGAGGAAGATCTGAGCATCCGCAACGGAGTGGCAGCAAGGAGGTGGTCAGACAGGTACGGAAGTGCAAGGTTGTGGATGGTCTTGAATGTCATGACTAGGGATGTAACGATGCATCGTGACACGATTAAAAATCGGTACAAATGCGCGACGATTCGCACCAGTTGACAGAAAAAATGAATCGCGAATAGAGAGAAGTAGGATACAGGGAACAGAACGAGGCAAGACATGGCGACGGTAGGCAACAACTTTGAAATAGAGGATGCACCGAGCGGCACCAATCACTTGTGTGGCGGCATTTTGGATTCCCCATATACACAAATACAACTGGTGTTTCGCCCACACTTTAAATTTAGCCACCCCGGTTGGTTTGACTGTGCCGCGTGTGGCGCGCTTGCTGGGTCGGATCCAGCGGATTGTGAACTGCTTCCACAGAAGCCCGACAGCCACTGCTGTGTTGGCTGCGAAGCAAAAACTACTGCTCGGTCTGGACATCAATGAGCACAAGCTAATTGTCAATGTTAGCATACGCTGGAATAGCAGCCTGGACATGCTGGAGCGATATCTCGACCTGCAGCCGGCGGTGGCTGCTGCTCTGCTTAGCCCAGAAGTCCGTCGTAACATTATGTTCTAATGTTGTTATTTTTATGTGGGATTTGTTTTTATAAAAATCCACTAATACTACAACGACTTCAGTTGCACTTTTTATGAGACACAAACTGTATTGAATTACACCAGTTAACACCAGTTTACTTGTGAGATTGTTTCAAAAGAAAGGAAATATTTTTCATGTATTTTGATGTTTAAGATGACCATGTAAGTTGCACTTTTTATAAGAGGACACAAACTGTTTTACAGTGTTTCTGTAAAGAAAGCGCTTCTAAGATTTTTTTTTCCTACGAATAAAAGATCATTTTATTTGGTCATAATTTGTCTGTAGCTCATTTTGATAAAAAAAAATAAATCGTGAGAAAATCGTATCGTGAACAAAAAATCGTGAACCGTATCGAATCGTGAGTTGAGTGTATCGTTACAACCCTACACTCTAAAAAGTAACTCAGAGGACCTTTTAAGATCACTTGATTTAATTCATGGATGCAAGTTAAAAATTGTAATTAGTTGATTTAGATAAACCTTCTAAGTTGCAAACTTTATTTTTATAAGTTGTCATCAAATAATA
>OMNW01028766.1:0-22223 GCA_900303245.1 Selene dorsalis
AGTCAGTCCTTTACTCCATCCAGCAAGCTTCTACAAGCCACTGTTGCCACACACAGGTAGGTAGGTGTGTGGGTGTGTGGGTGTGTGTGGGTGTGTGTGTGTGTGTGTGTGTGTGTGTGTGTGTGTGTGTGTGTGTGTGTGTGTGTGTTTGTGCGTGCATATGTGTTTGTGTCCAAGAGTGCATGCCTCATTTGATGACGCATGTTTTTGTCTTTCTACTGGCAGAGGTGAGAAATTGAGTGAGAGTGAATGAGGCAGAACAAGAAAGTAAAATAGACCAAAAACCACATGGGGTCAGAGAAAAGACAGAAATAACAAGGGTGTTTTCCATAATAATCCACACCAGCGTAGCTCTGTCTGTCATCTGCTTTTTTCACAGCCTCACAACCTTATTTCTGCATCTGTTTCACTTTTCACGACTTCTTCGTTCTCATCTTTCCTGCTGTGTTGGTGTTGACAAGACAGGCACTAAAGCTTAATGTGACATCTCCACAGCACAGAAGAGACCCTGTGTCTCTTCCCCCATTAACAACATCTCCTACAGAAAAGCAGGAGAATTAAAGGGGACATATTATTCCCCTTTTCCACAAATTAAAATAGTTCCCAGGTGTCTTGAAAACATGTCTGTGACATGCTTCTGTCAAAATACCCCAAGGATCAAACATCACAGCTCTTTTCATCTGCTCAAAACAGCCCTGTTCAGAACGGCTGGTTTCAGTGCCCTGTCCCTTTAAATGCAAATGAACCACTGCTAGCCCTGCCCCACCCCTTCTACAGGTACCAGTATTCGCAGGTAGGGGTGGTGTTATGCAAATTTGAAAACTAATGACATCATTGTCTGACAACTGAGGGAACAGCTTTAAAAACCACATGGATTTCAACCTAGGCAGCCTGCAAATTTGGGGGCCGAGAGGCAAGACAAACACCCAAAATATATGTTAAAGAGCCTTCAAAAAGTGACATTTCCATAATATGTCCCCTTTAAAACACGCACACGCTTTTGTCATACCATAGCTCATATGCTCCCTTTACCTCAAGGACAGTCTGTCAAACCCCCACATCTGCACGTCTGCTGGACCCTCACCTTTCAAACACAAACCCCCAAGTTCAGGTTAGTGTTGTTGATGAAATTGTGTGGGGGGGGACGGTCACATCCTCCAAAGCTGTAGTATAGTTCTCAGCTTCATAACTTTTATGTCCCATTGATGGTAGGACGCTGTTGGTGGTACACAGTGGAGGTCTTTGTACTGGGTTCAAGTTAAATAGTGATAAAGTGCACCTAAGGGAAAAGAAATGTTGAGGGTGGCATCCAAAGGTGTTCAGCACCTTTTGTCATTCATATTTGTTAACTTATTTTACAATTAGAGTTTACAATAATAACATTGCACTGATAGAGGGACTATATATGGTTCATAACGTCTTTATTAATTATCTTGGTAACATTTGATAAATCATAAGCTTCTATAACACATAAATAAAAGGGCAATAGTGACCTGCTGTGTGCCAAATGGTGAGTCTACATTTATGTAATTTTATCTAATTTACACACAACCATACTTCCTTTTACCAGTTGTGGTGAGTAGAAAGCATTTCCTTGATCTCAGCAGACAGTGAGCGTGCATCAGTGTATTAAAACCTTGTTATATATTGATTGATTTATACAAACCATTAATAAATCCTTTATAAGGCAAGTCTCATTTTAAATGGTGGTTTTATAATAAAATTGGCATTATGGAAGTTTTCAAATAAGTTTCGGACTCTATTCTCTAGTGTAGTCATTTGTATAGAGCATGTAGAGAGGAAATGGTTGTACAGCATATCTTTATGTCCTAGTAAGACCTGAGATCAATGGCCACAGAAAGAAATGACAGAGACAAAGGAAAAAGAGCATCTTCAAGGACTCAAGATCACATATAGTCTAACATTTTTTTTTCCTGAAATACATTTTCTTTTGTTCTCCTTCCCAGGCTCTGTCTGCCACCTTCTATTCCTCTTTTTTCATCCTCCTACTCTTTCTTCTTTTCTCCTTGCCCTTTTGCTCTGTTATATTGCACCCCCACACAACACATGCGCACACACTGCATAAGCAGAAACCATAGGCTGCACATAAAAAACTGATGGTATGTAGAAGATGTTGCCTAGGAAATATGCTTGGTGTATGCAAGCAAACAATTTAACAGCCTTTGAGGTGCCCTGTGTCGATGTTTAGCATGTGTGTTCGTGGGTGTGTGAGCGAGTGATTGAGAGAGACAAAGCAAGTAATAGAGGGAGGAGTTAAAATATCTTCTTGTTAGAACCACTCACTGTGGCTGAGGAAATTTGTCACCCTGTCGCTGTACACTGACAAGCACACTGTAGCCTTGTCAGACACCTGATATAATAAAAATGATTCTTTCCCCTACCTCCAACTATAGAAAAGGAACACAACTTCAAGCACTGATTCAACACAGTCGATCTAGTATGTATATCTTTTATTACACAAACTGCTGTCTCATACAGACAATAGATCCTGTTCAATTCTCTTTAAAAGACTCTCTCTATTCTCTATTCTTCTCTATTATGAGTGAGTGCATTTTCAGCAGCTGTTAATTAATGTTAACCTCTAAATATGTGACTTCCTCGAGATGAAAGCTACCTCATCAGTTTGTGATGAAGGTGCATTTTAAAGGTTCGGAGGTGATCAACTTATTTTAACAAGTATAATATGTATAGACAAGATGTTACATGACCAGACCACTGTTGACAGCTGTGGCGTGTGGTTACGGGGCTGTGACGTTGCTTAAACTGTAATCATCAGTGCGTCTTTTGACTTTTATGACGTGTAGTTCAGGCCAGGTGTTTGTCAGTTTCATGAGACTGTCACAGCCGGCCAGATTGAGGTAAAACCATGTTTTCTTCACAGTGATGAGTTTGACAGTTTCAGTGGTCATCAGGCAAAAAAGTCACAACCACTTCTTGACTGACCAAGTTTTAATGTGCATATTGTTTAACTTAACTGCATTTTTCTCTGCCGCTACCAAATGCTCAATACTACGACTACTAAAAGCAGCCCGTTTGATTGATTGATTGAGATTTCTAAGAACATACAGCATCTACAAGCATATAATTTCCACATGCCAGCTCTGTGAAAACAATAGCAGTGGCTCATTCAGCTGTAGTCCATTACCTCTGAGCTTACAAGGCTGAAACACTTAAAACCCATTCATCAGCTCTCTGACAGGACAGCCTGCTGCAAACAGATCCAGTCATGCAATGAATCCACTCTGCTATAGCCCCCCACAACATTTCAACTTCTGACCTCAGTGTCCACCTGCAACGGCTCTTTCATCATACAGCACATCTTCTTTATAGCTCACTCACTCACACACTCATGCTTACACGTGCAGACTCAACATAATGCGCACACACACACACACACACACACAAATATACACACACTTAAAAGCCTGATCACCTTTGACCTTGTGACCCCAGTTAACTAACTAACCTCTTGTTATTTCCCCTGTTCACTGCACCTCTTTGTGTGGGGCCTCACTGAAAAGACCCAGTCATGCAGGACTGGTAGCCCCGGGGCAACTTCAGCTTCCAGCCTATCAACATATCCATACATCTTTCTTCTAGGCTGATTCACATATAAACAGAGTGACTCAGTCGCTTGTTCATTTCAGGATTTGAACTTCTAACCTTTGCTTTGCTTTGCTGTGGACATTTCCTGGCAGCGCTATATTTTCTGATCACCTCTTAGATGCTTACTTTATGCGAAGGACAACAGGATGCACAAACACAACAAGCAGAGCACTTAGCATTGATATACATTTGAACTTGATCTTGCTGTTTAAATATGGTACAATAAAAGCCGTATTTTCAGAGGCTTGTAAAAGCGGTGGAAGAAGAGCTGTACTTATGTCCTCTATTACACAACTTCCCATAATTAGCTGTTTACTTTTATTGACACACTTTGTCTCTGTTTACAAAACTATATACCAGAGTCATTAACCCTGTAGGACATGAAATGAAATCCACTTGACTCTCTCCAGATTTGAACTCTTAACCTTGGTGTTTATATATGGCCATGTGTTACTAATGTAGAAAGTCTCTCAGCACTGTGACTGGACTGTTAAGAATTTGGTCTTCAAACTAGTCAAGTAAAAGTTAATGATGCATGCATTTAACTCCTTTCCATGTGAACTGAGTCTGAACTTCATACTTTGCTGCATGTTGATGTGATCTATTTTCAGAGCAGCTAATATGAGATTTGTAAATACGTAATTAACCGCACGGTGACTCTGTGTCAAATGGAGTTAAATTGCATCTCAGAATAGTCTGAAATGGGAATGAATCTTAAAATTGAATCACCTAAGACTGCACTCACAACCTCCAGCCATGTTACCTCTACAGTAGTTTGCCTAATTCTTTTGACTTTTTAACACATGATGTAATGACCTTCACCATATGATAAAACAAGGCACATTTTGTTGTGAGGTGTCTCACAGTGTGTAGTAGAGTGTTACAGCTGCTTAGAACTGACATCAAAATGAATTTGAGAGGGAGAAATTGGATTTCATATGACTACATCGTAACCATATTGAGGTTGAAACAAGTTGGAGAGAACTTTCTCCCCTTCATTGTTTCATTGGTGTTTTGATGAGTGTTCTTTTAATTCATATTTTTACTCTCACAGTTTGTATGTTTTAGTTCCAACAAAATAACTGAAAAGGATCTTTTCCATCGTAAAATCATCTCTTGATCTTCCAGCCTCAGAACTGCACTGCTAGTTCATTGTGGCTTCATGAAGCCATCAGGTTTCAACTCTTCAATTCTGTTTAAGGATGGTCCTCTCACTCATAGCCCATCTGCCACTCCGAGTGCTTGGAAAATAAAGAAAAAAAGAGATAATACTTCAGATTAAAGTCAAGAGATCTCTTTAAGGAGGAAAGACTTTGCTGGCAGAAGTTACTCATTATTTCCCTTTCCCCTTTGAAAACATTTTGTGGTCTCACTGCCTGCTGCCATTTGAGCTTATGAAGTCTCTTCAGCTTTGAACTGTGTACCCATGCCTTCAAGCTTCACCATTGTTTGCGTGCACACAGGCATCAATGGGCTGCATCTGGGCCACATGTCAAAATAGTTAGCAATCAACCACCAGTCAACAAACCAGTGACACAACAGAGCAGTCGTTCCTATAGCTGCCTGTTTATCTACACCAACGTGAGGTCTGGTGGAGTCCATGATGTGGAGGCTGTGCTTAATTTAAGTGTGAGTGAACAACTAGGGCACTTGTATGTACTGTACACACTCACTGCTGCTCAGAGAAGACCAACATGTTTCTGCTTATAAGAACTGCTTATAGTGCCAAGAACACAAAGGTGACATGTTGAGGTTAATGTTGAAACCATCTTAGACGTAACTGCATGTTAGGAATGAATTTTTAATCTGCATGCAAAAGAGCTCGCCTTGAATAGTGAGCACACAGTCAATATGGCTCTTGAATCATGTATGAAGTTTCTGTGTATACAGCACCAGAATGCTTTGAACTGTGCTGATTATCGTACTTGTGTAATGTGAAAGTGAAAAAAATATATATGTATATTAAAGTGTACTGCACAGGCTTGAAAATTCAGACTTGTCCAAGCAAACCGAGATTAGTCATTATCATGTATAAATGTTCTCTGTAAATCTTCATAAATCCTCAAACTAAAACCAAAGCTGACTGTGGACTGCTAAATATTCCCCTGGGACACTCTTTATATTTTCCATGACCAACCATCCAGAACACATTCAGTTAACTAGCTGGCATGTCATGACCTGTTTCCTGCTCCTACTGCACAGACGTGCATATGACAAAATGAGGTGTGGAGCAAAATGTCACTGCACTGCAACCAGTACTTTAATGATACTTAATTGTAACATTTAATGTCTCATAGTAATATTTATGATTTAGATGATTATGATCTAGTCCTAGTCCAAATGTGTGAAAACCCAGAGGTCGTGTTGAGTTCAGGCATGTGAAACCTTCATGACAGTTTGTTTTTCATTTAGGCAGTTTATCCATTTATGTAGTTTTTATTTTATTTATCACTTGAATTTTCTAACCTAGATGCGTATGAAACTCTTGCAAAGCCCACTGTGTGATTTTGAATGGCTTCAGATGTAAGGGGTGTTTCTCTCCTTCTCTCTCTCTCTCTCTCTCTTAATCTCTTACTTTCTTACTTTCTCACTCAAACACACAGACATAGCCTCAGAGATGAGATTGTTGCGCTTCTGCTCATTGCTCTAGTTCCCACAAGCTAAAGCACAGCTCATTTCAGAAATTAGTACTTGTGAGGGTAGTGGACCCAAGATAAAAGTTAATTAGGACTCTAGCAGCAGAGGATCAGACAGAAAGAGGGACAAATGAATGGAAATTATGTTAAAGGAAGAACTTGACATTTTGGACTTTAGCGTTTTTCTTTCTCATCGGCCTCACATACCCTAGCAGACCAAAGTCCCCATGTTAGCACTTGAGCTGTCAAAATGGAATCGAAGCACCGCTGGCATTTGCATTAAGACCAGTAGGTAACATTAGCGGTGAGCTAGCTCATTAGCTTGCAGCCCGTGCCACTCGTTTTGAGGAAGAGCGCAACACTAATGATGTGTTTTTATGTCAGCACAAGAACAAATTAGTATTTTTCTTTTGTCTTCACTGGGATAAATCCCTGCAGAAGACAAATAACACACTAACAAATGTTTCCAAATGTTGTTAAATCACGTTAAAATTTGGAGGAAATTATGTGACAAATTGTGACAAAATGTGGGACCCACAGGACAGCAAAATGGTATCCCATGAAGAGCGGGAGAACAAATGAGAAAAGATGAAATTGGAGTGCTACAAAAAAACATCTTTTGTACATTTGCATCTTGTGCTGCAATTTATGGAAAAGGTGTAGGCATTACTGAGATAAAGGAGAGATGGGAGAAGCACTGTGCTCTGTCTGTGACTATACATGAGAGACAGAAAGCAAGGAGAGGGCAAGAGAGAAGCATGGTCAGTAATGTGTCGGTAATAAGGTCAGAGGCAGAAGTCCATTATGAAACCCCTTTGAGGCTCTATTTATAGTGACCTAAGGACGGAGGGAGAGAGGAGAGGGTATAGTGAGCAAGTGAGGTAGTGAGAAAAAAAAATAGAAGAGTTTGATACGAAGAGGTAAAGGAGTAGGGGAGAGCGGAAGCCTGAGAAAAGGTGGTGGAGGTGATGGAGCGGGGGTGCCAGAGAAAAGAGCAGGGAGGCAAAGTGTTTGCGCAGAGTAGAGATGGGAAAGGTGAGGAATGGGGGATAGAAGATGAGAGTGTTATGTGTGGCAAGATGACACACAGAGAGAAAGAGAGGAGGAGGAAAGGATGGAGGGAGGACTGAGAAGGAGGAGAAGAGAGACAGCAGGGGAGAGGGAGAGTTTGGCAAGTCATGTGGTTGGAAGGAATGAGGGTGGCAAGGGGAGATGGTAGAGAGGATGGATAAGAAGGCAAGAGAGAGACAGTGAGCCTCCAGATGGAGAGAGGCATGAACAGTGAAATGTCTGATCCAATTTTATCTTCAGCTCTGAATCAAATAGCCAAAATATGGGAAAATCTTCAAATGAAATAAGCCTGTAAGCTGTTCTTAATCATTTGAGTTGAGGCCATCTTTATTATTTTATTCTGTGCTTGTGTGTGTGTGTGAGTGTGTGTGTGTGTACGTGTGTGCATTGTACCCATTTCCACTCACCAAATAAGATAATCTACAAAACTGGGCTGAGCATGGCTTTTTAATTCCTTCATGGAGAGAGCAGCAGGGATGAGGAAAGGAAGGATGGAAGACATGAAAACACAAATGTAATAGAAGAGCAGATGACAGATATATGATGAAAATGCGACGAGGAACGCAAGACCAAGTCTTGCACAAGATGGGTGTGTGGGTGGGTGGGTGGTTTGGGGTTGATGGGAAATGCATCCCTCGGGAAGTGACCGAAGAGAGAGGGGTGTTTAAATCTATGCCATTACTCCGGGGCAAAAGGAACAGGAAAAAAAGAGAGAGAGAGAGACCGAGAGAGTCGCACAGAAAATGTGACTATAAACAGGTTTTGTGAGGGAATCAGAAAAGACATCACGGATCCAGATGAAAAAGGGTGAAGAGACATATTTGGAGAGATCTGGAAAAAAAGCAATCATAAAAAAAACAGACGGACAGGCATACGGAGGAAAATATGCAGACACACACACACACTGAATAGAGACAGGCAGGTGGATATGAGACATGGATCATATACAGCACAGACGTATACACAAGAAGCCAGCCATATTATCAGCTGTCAGCCACCCAGAAAAGCATTATCCTATCTCCCTGAAAATAGAAGTCCTTTCCTGGCCAATGTTTTGATATTCTAATGCACTGCCCTGCTCTGGCTGCTTGTATTAATAGTGATGCTGAGCTGTGATAGTAGAACATGAATGAAAGCGAAACTTTTGCTTTTCCCTCAGGCCTGGGATAAGGGAGACAGAATCCATCTGGAAGATAACATTACACAGCATCTTGCACAAGTTTGTACCCCCACGAGCTTACATAACACTATGCATATGAATGAGATAATCTATCTGAATGTGAATGTGTGTGGTATGCATACATTTGTGTGTGAAATATAAAATGAGACCTCATGATAGCGAAACTGTTATAATCATTTTCTTGCTCACCGTCCATCTGGTTGCTGGTTTTCTCTTTGTCTGCTTATCTGGTTTTGTCCTGCTTGAATGCATTCTTCTCTCATTATGGTGTTAATGCTATATCGCTGCATTATTCTGTTTTAGACAGGCCCTGTGATTAACAGTTCTGGGAGTTAGTCCCGTAATGGTTTGTCAAGCACAATCCCTGTGTTTAGCAGAAGAAACACAGGTACATTGCTTAGACAAAAGTACAAGATGTAGATGTACAGTACATGACATTTCTTGACTCTGATGCAGCCTGGCTCTAGAGAGGTGGGAGAGAGGCGACTTGCCCTAAATGGCCTGCCATTAACCAGTGACCTGGTTCAGAGGAGGAAGTAGAAAACACACCACATAACCAAGGACTGAAACGGACTATCACACTGGCTAATGGTGTGGCATTTAGGGTTCAAGCCATGTACCGAGCCATATAAAACCTACAAGGAAAAAAAAATTGGAACCAACGCCTCATTGCTTGGTGCTCAGCCTTGTCACAGCTCAATCAGATATAAACCTGCTGCGGACCATCCAGTGGTGTCCAGGGAAGTGTATCTGCACACCTAACCCAACTCACACTGCAGAAAGTGGAGATAAGTGCTGGCTTAAGAGACATTTCAGGACAAATGAGGCACACTCCTTCCTCAGGATCCCTCAGTTCTTCATCTAGAGTGATATACTGTAAACTTTTCTCCCCTCTCTCTCTCTCTCTCACGCCCTCTCTCTGTCTGAGCCTCAGAATCAGACAACTTTCCAAAATCTTTGCAGAGTGAGGGAGAAAATAGCTCAGAAAGTCACACATAGAAAGATGCTTGAAGCAAAAAAGCCCACATAAAGGTGGAGAGGAGGACAAAGAAGAGAGAGTGGAAGAGGAAAGAGGAAAAGACTAAAACAGTACAATAATGCTGGAGCAAACAACAGCTGCAGCAGTTGTCATTCAAGACAAGCACAGAGTGTTTGTAATAGTGTGTTGCAGTGGTTGGCAGGGAAAGCCAAAGAAGAAGAAGAAGGAAAAAAAAAAGCTGCCGAGCACTTTCACACTACCTACCTGCAAACTCCCACTCATCAGCTGCTCCTGTGCTGCATGTGCTCTTGCTTAAAATGTGACTGTGCCCATTTGTATGTATGTGTGATGTATGTCTAACTGTGAGTGTCTCAACGTGACTCCCAAGCAAGCAACGCCTGAGATGTTGTTTAGGCCTCCAGTCATGAGCAGTCAGGAAACACTTTATTTAAATTTTTTTGTGATGCATGTTATTTTTATTCCATCCATTCTGTTTTATCTTTTTTTAATAAATCCTCTTTAATCTTGGGCTTCATAATATGAAACATATCAGTGATGTTCAAATCATTCCTAAAATTTCAATTAACTTGTGAGCGAAATACTTGTTTGTTTGTTTTTATTTTATTTCTTTGTCTCCTTTTCAGTGCATTGGAGTGTTTCAGAAACCCATAAACTCAGTAATGAATTTGGTGTTGTCTGTATTTTCCTGCATATTGTGGCAAAGGCTTCATTCCCTGTGGGACAGGAACTGACCAACCATTCTTACAGCTACAACAGTGCTGGCAGTGCTAACAAATGAAATGTACAAATTAAAAATATTCACTAAAATAGTGAAATATTAATTTTTTTTCAAATTCAAGCTTGTATTCTTATCATAACAGCCTTGTAATAGACTCATTTTGACCGGAAAGGGCCTTTCTGCTATTCAGTACGTGTGCATGCACACTAGTGGTGATGAATGTAGTACATATTGACTGATGCTGTTACATACTGATGCTGACCTCTGTATAGCCTCCAGAAAGCTACAAATGCGTTAATTACTCACCTGCTGTATATTTGCACACATTCAGATGCTCAAAATATAATGATGTGCAGTGGCAGAGGCAACAGGAAGCACAGTGTCACATCTCCATAAATGCACATGCAGGCACAAATGCATAAACACATACAATTGCATGAACTTGCAGTATCCCTGTTTAAAAATGCATGTGCACTGACGAACCTTCGTCCACGCACAAGCACATACACTAATATGCACACTGGATGCACCCTGTCCTTATAACAAGGCAATGCAGCTTTCTGAATTGTAATTTAGGAATAAATAAAATATGGATGTCATCGACATACACTACGTCTTTGTTGGTGTATGTGTGTCCAAGATGACTTTCTTGTCTACTAATGTATGTGTGAATGGCTCTAATATAATTATTGAGACTGTGAAACAAACAGGTTTTACCCCAAAAACGTGAACATAGACCATGAATACAATTTAACAAGCTTTCCGTTTCTTAATGTTTGTTTTTTTCTTTAATTATTTTTTCCTGTTTCTAATTTGCAAACATTGATTTCACTAGGAAATCAGTAAAGAACAAGAGGTATCTTGTGAAGGCTTGGTTACATACTATAGAGTATACATTATGTCTTAACTACCACAGGCCCCCCAGAATACAGCGAATGTCTCTTTTTTCGCTTGACAAATACAGGCTCTTCTTTACTTCTGCCTTAACTGAGACCAGCTGTGGCTTGACAGAGTCACCCCTCTGCAGGCAGGGCTGTAAATCAAGTTCCGGGCTTTGGATGGGGCCTTATATGTCACACACAATGAAAGTCTGAGCACTCCAAACAGCTGTCACTGTCTGCTCCCATATTGAGAGAGTCTAGCTTTCAAAGTACTCTCTGTTATTATGAATTGCCTAGTATAGCTCTGAAAGCCTGGTGGATATATAATTGGCTATGACAAGCAGTGTGCTGTGCATGCTATATTATATCTTGCTGGGGTTATTTCTGTCATCCAACAGTCATGGTTGGTCCAGAGGAACTCTTCTCCCATGTAAAATAATGCAGATATCCTTCTGTGGCCAATTTGAGAAACTGTGAGACAGTTGAGTAACTGCAGGCTCAAAAGTTACTTTAGGGTTTGATCATTACTTCTCAATGAAAAATGCGGATGATGCTGTTGGGTTATTGCTGTGTGTTTGCATAAAAATGTACAAGGTTGACAATGCCACTGTGTTTTCCTCAAGTTTATACTCAAATATATAATTGTTCCCTTTGGACAAAGGTAATGGAGTGATTAAGTTGTCTCACTTTGCACTCATGTCTTGAATAAAATGGCTTTTATCAATGTGCCAGTTGAGGATAGGACCCTGATTAAGTTTCAAGTGGATGCAGATGATGTGTGGCCGCCTGGTGTCTTGTTCCAAATGGGCTGTGACACTCTAGGAGATGGTGTAGAATTCCCTTGCATGCTGTGTCAAGTAGCTCCACTGACTCTTTACCCATACAACCTCAGTCTCTCATTTATAAACAGATCCGACTGAGAAATGCTCACAGCCCCAAACACCCGCATACTGGCAGGGTGTGTGTGATCGTGTCTTTTGTGAGCTTGCATGACTTTGTTCTGTCACACTCATCTGAACCACTCGCCACCTGAATACAACTCTGAAGCAGGGAGTGAGGAAAAAACACAAAGTGAAATACATAAGAGAAAGGGAAAAAGATGGGAAGATTAAAAGTGTGCGATTACTGGAACTAATAGTTTTTTGGGTTTTTTTTCTAATCTGTAAACAACTCCTGAATGCCCTGGACACAACTGACTGTAAATGGAAGTTGTTGCAAAGAGAAATTTGATTTGTTTTTTCCTGCTTGCAACACAAAAAAACACAAACCTCCTGATAAAAAATGACACAGTAGCACATAATGCTGGCAGAATTATGAAATAAGGCCTGAATTACGATTATTATTATTATTACTTTGAAATACATTTCCATTGCTAGAGCCACAGTAGCATACAAAGTAATGCAAACATTATATGCACTGTTCAATGACCATGGATTACAGGTTTATCCTCACGCAAAAGAGGGTAAAGAAAATGTTACGAAGATGTGTAGCTATTGTTTCAGAGCATGAATAATTAAATATTGGATGAGTAAACACTTAAGAAAGTTGAACACTGAATCCCCAGTGGTTGGAAAAGATGTTTTCAAAGAGAGAATAATAAAATCCATTTGTCATTTTCTTAAAACAGTAACATCAGCAAATTATAGAAGACACAGCACAAGAGAGACCAAGGGAGCAGGAGCAGATGGTTCATACTGTTGTATTCACATAGTCAGAGAGACACTGAAATGCTGCTCATTATGGGAGTAGTTGATAATATTATTCCATTTTAACTACTGTTCATGTATGTGTGTTTTCTATATGCTCCAAGCACAGAAGGGGTGCTGCATGTATATGCTTAAGATTTGTGTGTGTGTGTCTCTGGGTGCCCAAATGAAGACATGCACTTGAGGGTTTGCTGGCATGCTTGTGTGCCTCCTGTTTACATATTTTTCTTTGCCTGCTCACATGCATGTGTCTGTTTACCCATTTGTGTGTAAGTGTGTGTGTTTGGTAAATAGCAGCATCATATATCTAATTCCAGAGCAATGATACACTAGCTCTCTGCTGCCCCATCATCCCTCACTCTCTCTCTCATTTTCCGTTCCTCTCTCCATCTCCCTAAACACCCTGAATTACCTCCCTAAGCCTTTTCAACGCTGAAATAGGCCATTTCAATAGACTGTGATATAGTAAAGAGTAAAAGTGTGTGTGTCTGTGTGTAGCTAAAATGAACACTGAATCTGCATTTTCCTGAGTTTGAGAAAAACAAAATGTTTTGAGGGGCTCAGAGAGGAAGAGAAATTGCAAGAAAAATAAAAAAATATGAGAGCCATTGTGTTTTACTTCTAGTCTACACAAATGGTTTTGCACCTGTGTTTATGGGCATGTGTGCATATTATTTTGTCCGTGCGTGTGTGTGTCTAATTTGGCAGTCAAAATCTGATATCAAGATTGTCCAGCGTTGATTTTTAGTCAGTGTGTGTTTGTCTCAGTGTGTGTGTCGATACCGGCTATGGTAAAGGATTAGGAGTAAAGGGGTATCAGTTTTGAAAGTAAGTCTATTTACGGCGCCTGTTTCTCAATGTGCGTATGTTTTTTCAGCTGCTTCTGATTCTAAATAGTAGATAAGACGTTAAGGAGTATGATCTCATGATTTCCACGGCTACTGCACTGATACACATCACAGACCACTTACTGAGAACACAAGAGCCTATCTCTCCCACACGCACACAAACACACATTCCATGAGGCATTTTGTCTATATATGGCCTGGTTTGACTTGCATTGGTTGGCAGACATGGTAGCATATCTCTGAATTTCTTGACCTCAGACATATGAAAATATGAGCAATGTATTACAAAATGTTACAGCGCTGGCTGTCAGTGTTTCTGCTGAGTGGCCTCAAGAGCCACTGTGCACAATAGATACAGCCACATAGTGGTTATTGGTAAGTAAGTCACAGTTAAGTATCATTCATCCCCCTGTTTTGCTCTTTGACTCTATCAGTTTTACTGAAAACATACAACTCTGGCAACCTCACCAATAATACTATGAGAAGTTAAAATGACAACTGATTTTGATGATTCAGCAAAGCGCTGCAATTGGTTGTAACATGTTCCAGTTATACACATCTGCATCTATGCCTATGAGTGTTATTTCAACAGTGAGGGTATTGTAGTATTTACAGTATGGTGGTGGCTTCACACCATATCTACTAATGTTCGTAATAGAGCCACAGTCATCAGTCTACCTTTCTCCTTGCTTTCCCTCTCCTATTGATCAGTCAGTCTCTCTATCCGTGTGATGGATCCATTCACCTTGTCGGTGACGCTTGAATATGATTGGTCACTTGTCATGACATTAGTACTAAAGCATTTACAGATATTTATTGGTTTGGTGTGTAGGTGTTTTGAAGTACGCAGGCCAACAGGTGTGAATGAGGGAATAAATGTGTTTTTTGCCCCCAGTACATATTTACTACATACCGTAAATCGAACTTGGACATTGTTCTGCTACAGCCATCCATTATTGATGACAACATTCAGGCAAGACGTTTATGAGCGGGGCTTTTAGGATCAGTAATTCACTCTGTCAGGAGATCAGCAGAGAGAGGTGGGGGTAAAGGGGATCAGAAACAAGAGGAAAGAAGAGGAAGAGGAAGGAAATAGAAAAGTGATGGGAAAAGTGGGAATTGGTGAGTGGACAGAAGTGAGGATGGTGCAGAGAAGAAAGGAAATAGAAGACATTTAAAAAAAAACAAAACAAAGCTTTTATTCATGGGAAAAATTTCCATCCCTCCCCTTTCCTCCAATCCACCCATCCTCCTCTCTGGCTATCATGTTTCTTTTGCCAATCAATAATTTATAGCTGTCGCTCCAGAGCAATGAACCTCCCCCCCAATTCCCATCCCGCCCTCTCCCTCTAGATCTGAATGACAGATGAGGGTGAGAATGGGTGTCGGGTCACCCAAGTGAAAAGTGGGAGGGGTGCAAAGTAGAGTGGTGGAGAAACATAAAGTAGCAAGACACGGGCAATAGTGAAAGAGAAAGCAGTGCAGTATGGGTGAGAAATGAGACTGACAGAGGAATGGGTGAACATGACACTGGATAAATAACCAAGAGTGGGAGAGAATGAAATTATGTAGTGAAAATGTCTGCCAATTTTCATACTCTCAGAGAACTAATGACAGAAGTACGAGAGAAAATGTCAGCTTTGTGACATCAAAGTGAGGATGCTGCCTACTCATTTTTTTCCCCTATTTGTGCCTTGTTGTTTTACCCAAGCTGGTTTTAGCTCCTAGCCCACAGCACAGTGCTATTCTCTTAGATAAGGACCACAAGTACACAAACACACACACACACACACCACAGTTAGGGTGCAAAAATGATGTGTAGTTTTTATTTTGTATACAGTATTTTTGTGTCTCCCTTTTGTGTGTTTTTGTGCAAGTGTCTATGTGACTGTAGCCATTGAACATTAGGGCTGAAAAAAGAGGCTGGAGGTTGAACCTTGAAGTTGTGTGTCAAAAAGGTTTTGTGTGTTTGTGCTTAACCTAAAACACCTTTAGCAATTCTACTTGTCGGTGGTTAGAGTACTGTAAGTGAAGTACACAGAGAAAGTGCAAATATACAATACACTCACCAAACACTAAACAAGACCAATGCTATAGACTGATGAAAACATCATTTATTTCTCTTCATATACCCAAATCAGTCAACATGTCAACAATATATTCAAAATACAGTACAGACAATACTAGACGTTATCTCTTCACCTAACTGGATCAGGCCAGACAATTTCATCAACTGAAAAGCTGATATCCTCATCGGCAAGACAACGTGTGAAGTCTTGAATGTTGAATCCTGACCACAGGCCTCCTCCAGCCAGGGAACCTGAGCCTGCCAAGAAAAACTCGTTGATTGGTTTAGAAACAGAGAGCATGGTATATAGTACTGAAAAATGTGGACGGTGTTGACACTAGTTCTGGACCAGAGCAGAGCGGTGGAATGACTCGTCCCAGATAACAATATATTGCATCTGGTGCATTTCTGACTTCCATTTTGGTGAGGTCAGCTCACCTGCTGCATTTTTATAGAGCTTAAACCCGATCAGTGTGTCTACAATTTAGTCGTGTGTTTATGTACCTGATGGTTGTGTTTACCCAACTGGCTCACGGGTGTGGTACTTTGACAGTCAGTGCTTTGGCATTGCGAGGAAGTGACATCATCACATACATCAGTGTCTAACGTATATAAGTGTGTTTAGTGTTTTGCAAATCACTGTGTGTATTGTTTTACAAAAAGTGTGGGGCTGACGTCATGCTTAGAGTGGTGCAAATCTGGGCCGATGTTTTGCTCTTTGAGTGTAAGGTTTCGACAGTTGTCTAATAATTTTGATTTTAATGTTTTAGCAATTAAAAAAAACTGTAAAATTGAATGACGACGACAATGATGATGATGATGATGAGCATAATGGAGTGGAGGCAAATTACGAGCAAAAAGAAAGATGTGCATTCACATGTGCGTGTCTTTGGGAGAGAAAGAAAGAAATGCCTCTTCCTCTGCCTCCCACCTCCTCTTGTAATCCCCTCGTTTTTTTGGTGACCTTGGCAACCCGGTGACAAAACATCCTTGGTGTCCCTTTGATTGAGGCCACGGGTGGGTGTGAAGTTTGGACAGACTGAAAAGAGAGTGGTGGAGAGAGAGCAGGATTGAGGAGGATAAGGAAGTTGCAGATGCCCTCAGGGTTGGCTGCTCTGTCTGTTCAGTTATTTCCTCCTGCCCATCTATCTGTCTGTCATTGCTTTTTCTGCCCATTTCTCTCTCTGCTACTCTCTACAGTATTAACAACAGCGGAACTTAAAAAGAGATTAAGATTTGATTAGTATAGGGGAAGCGTCTTTAACTGTAAATCTAGTTCAAACATGTCTCCAGAGCTAATAACAGGACTGAAACGTAGCCTTTGTCAAATCAAACCTTTACTGTTTAAGTTGATTAAGTATATATAAAATGTGTTTTTCAATGAGTTAGGCCTTGGGAGATTAAATGTATACTGGAGGTTTTGTCCTCATTTTGTGTCTTTATATTCACATAAAGCTGCGTGTATTTACTCTAAATCAATCTGTTGGAGATCTTCTGGGATTTCCAGGCTGTCTGTAAGGGGATTAAACTTGCATGAGTTTTAAGTAGTTGTGCTTCAAGGTGTTGCTGGGGATGTGGCAGAGTTCTTCTTTGCCCATGATTAAAACAGGGCAGACACTGTGCATTTTTCATAAATGTATTTATGAACATTTAACACATTTAAACCTGCACCTCTGCATGACTTGAACCTATGACTCCCATGCTGAGGATCAGTCAGCAGGTGATGACACTAATGAAGAAGAACCTCTGGTACGAAATGCTTTATTTATTTATCAAAGCCTTACTTCGAATGGAAAGTAAAAGGGTAGACTGGATGACATGAAGTGAAATTAAGTAGTCTATCACAGCAGACTGCCACTTGAACCACAACATACAAAATACTACCTCAATGATATTAAGATCTCATTATAGTTTATCGAAGATTTGTTGAAAGCAGCCACGAGGCAGATTGAACCATGAAGCTGCTCAAACTGCAAGATAGCAGACCAGGATTTCACCTGAGGGTTAGATCATTGATATTGAGGGAAACCAGGCATTGTGACCCCCCTCATGTCTCCCCTTCTCTTTTGAGCCTTCTCTATCAATTTGTCTTTGTCCACAAATGGACACCACAATCAGGTGCTGATTAAAGGTGCATTTTATGGCTCAGTGGAAGAAAATTGTTCTCTGTCCAGGTCACTGGCTTGTGACATGGCAATTATTAGTGATCAGATGAAAACAGCAATGTCTAGTACACACTCAGTTCAGGGGCGAAGTGTTAGACAATGCTGCTCACTGGTGTGAATCACAGAGCGAGAATGAATGATTGAAAGAATGCAGCATATTCTCCCTGAACCAACTTTGTACCCTGTTAGTCATCAAAGTGAGGTGATAAAACAAAGAGCGATTGAGCTGGAAACAGTGAAAAACATTCCCTGCAATGGCTGTCATAAGGTTAACCTTTTGCTTTTCTTCCTCCCACAGTGAGAGACGATGATGACTTCTTGAGCCTGAGCGAGCTCCCGGAGACCTTCCCCTCAGACCCGCCAGAGCCCTTACCTCACTTCCTCTATGAACCTGAGGAAGGGTACATTGTCAAGAATAAGCCAGCCAATCTCTACTGCAAAGCAACGCCTGCCACACAGATTTACTTCAAGTGCAACAGCGAGTGGGTCCACCAGAAGGACCACACTGTGGAGGAGAAGGTGGACGAAAACTCAGGTGAGTGAAGCCCACCAGCTGTCAACTGGATATCAGGATAATTAACATTTCCATAACTGTAACCTCCACCTGCATGAAGGATAGTAGTCACGTCTGGATCTGCAGGTATGAGAGAAACAAGCTGAGCAAACAGCCCCTCCTTACCTCCTGTTTCTGCCTTTGAGCATCAGAGAAACACTGCTTTTTAATGTGAAAATGCCTTATTCGTTTTTTTTTAACGGTTTTAATTACCTGGTCTGTTTGTTTTGGAGAGGAGGAGACCTCTGCAGATAAAGCAGCTCCTGATCAACACTAACCTAAAAATAAGCTGAGTACCTTGAAACAGACTGAGCTAACATTAACGGCAGTGCAGCTAACCTCCATGTAAGAGCATCAGAGATATATTGATTTCAAATGTGAAACTGCTTTATTCAGTGTTTTTATGAGTTTCGGTTATTGTCTTGGAAAAGCAGAGACCTTTGTAGTTTTAATGCCTCCCAGTAAAAACCTGATCCTGAACAATGGACACTGAAGGAAACCTGAGCTAAAAATAAAACTGTAACGAGTTGTTTAATAATGATGACAGCAACTCTTGTAATCCTGCGCTATAAAATTTTTATTCTTGTTGTTTTGAGAGATGCTCAACTTTCCTTGGTAAAGTGAATCCAGTTTGTGACCATCTTGGATAAAAAATATAAATTGTGAGTCAGCAGCACTGTGGAAAACCCTGAAATCCTAGAGCATACACGCACACAAAGCCGCATAAATACACACAGATCCAGCCCAGTGCTTTATTTGGAGTGCAGTGGAAGTGGGCGGTCTTAATGTTGGAAAATAGGTGGAAAAAGACATTAAATGAAAACTGACATGCAGAGCAGGTATTCAGTACAGGGATTGACAAATGTTTTGTTTTTTTCTGTTTAACTGAAGATATTTTTGACAGAAAACACTTGAGTAAAAAAAAAATAAAAATAAATGCCAGTGACACATTAAGTGCAGTTGCACGTCCCTTCACACGCAGGGGAGGTGGAGTTTTTTGTTTATTTATTTTTTAGGAAACACATTTCAGCTCAGGGTGAAATAACAGCTTTTTGAGTGAGAACATAATATGAATGCATGACTGATGTCGGCACTTTGCTTAACATGCAACAACACTTGTGACAAAAAAAGTAATAATGTAGACATGAAAACACAATCACAATAACCATGCATTTAAAACAAGTTAATGAATGTTTTTACTAAATATGTCATGGAGAGCACACTATTTAAAAAGACATAAATAGGCAGAACATTAAAATTGAGTCCTTTGTTTACACCCTATGTACCTGACCCTGTTGATAAGTTGTTCTTTGGGATATAAAACGGTCTCACTCGTGCCAGCATTTCTCCCAGATTGTCTCTCTTGTGTACTAAAAGTAAACAGGCTAAATCCATTATTCAGATGTTTAGTTATTTGTGTAGTAAGCGAGGTCACATGTCAGATGTGTGTACACAGCTGTCCCACTGCCAGTGCTGTTCTACCCTGTTCACGGGACAGTTTAATAGGATCCACAGTGATGTACTGGACTGCAGCCAAAGTTCCACACTTGTCACTTGACAGCACATTGTATTACTCTGCTAGCTAGGTAATGATGAATCATGCTGTTGCTTTGGCAGGAAGACAAAGACGTACACAACCTGCTTTCTTAGACTTGAGGTTGACATGAGATCAGCTTATGGGTCTCCACCTGCTTGTTAATAAGCAGGGGTCCCCAGAATGAGTGATTAAATGCCGGCAAAAAAAAGTTTAAAAAAACTCCTGATATATAGTGGCTGCAGAATGAAATATAGGTTTGGGGTACAGTAGCACAAATCATTGTGCTGGTGCTTTCATTCCTTTGTAGTGTAGTTTTTCTCATGAGTCAGGTGAGCAAAATACTTTTTTTAATCTGCCCACTGTCTGATAGTAGTGTGCAGACCGTGTAATGTTACAAACATTCACAAGGAAGCAGAACTTTTGATTCTGTCTCAACTCGAGTTGATACATGGACTTGCCCACTGAAGACTTCCCCTTGTAATACAAAACAGACCCTTGAGCCATACATGGCGTGTGCGTGTTTGGTGTCCTTGTTGCTTTGTGGGTCTGCTGGAGCACTAAACCCAACACAGAGACTGAAGTAACTGAGCGGCACAACAGTGATGTTTCCCCTGATTCGGCTGTCACACATGAATAGTCAAGGCAGAGGCGAGCAAGTGCAACAAAACCTGCGAGATGTAAACATGAGAAAAGTGAAACAACAGGTTCAAATATAGAGCCACATGCAGAGATACATCCACACAGTGGCAAAGAAAAGTTTTGATAGAAGGGAAAGTAATATTATAGTCTCTGCTAGAGGTTCAGTCTCACATCAGACTAGCCCACTCTACTTCTGACTGTAGTTCATTGTTTTCAACCATGTAAAACTTGTTTTTGATTTCTTAAACATGTTTCTTTTGAAGAGTTTGATCAATTTTTCATCTTTTTCTCCCAGTCTTACATCCTTTTGAATATTTTATCATTGATCCTTCTTTTCTTTTTCTTTTGTATTTAGCTATTTCTTTCTTCCTCTGTCTTTGTTTTCATTCTTCTTCCTCTTTTTTCTTTCCTTTTTTTCCTCTTGAGCCATATCTTAGTTCTTTGTCTCTTAGAAAACTTTATGTGCCCTGAGGAGGTTTTGCATTTCAGAAAAATAAAGGCATGATCTTGTTGCCTATAAATTCACACCACAGCAGTATTACCAAACTCACTGAGGAAAAAAAACAACAACCAGACTTGTTCAGTATGAATGTATCCAGGCATCTCCCCTGGCCTTAATCAGTGGTTTCCCAGGTAACTGCAATAAACATCCATTGTCTTCCTTCTCTCTCTTCTCTCTCTTCTCTTCTCGATCTTTTTCCTCCCATCTATATCCCACTGTTCAGTACTGACATCATGTGCAGCTGCTAGTCATTTATTAGTCTCCCATCAGCTGTTCATTTGGTAGCTGCTGGACTCCAGTCTGTTTGTTATCGAGAGGAAATGCTGTTCAACTAATGACACACAGATTTAGGGTCTCATACTGCATGTGATGAGGTTCATAAAGGATCACCAAGTCAGCCATGTAAATCTGTAAACATCCAAAGTTAAGTTCAGAAATACTGTATTTTGACATTAGTGTGTAGTGTGTAAGGAAATTAGCCAGAGTTCAAAGCCATGTAAAGTCAAATACAGCAGATGTCGTCGGAAGCGTCGGAACATATCAGATCTCGGTCCATGTTCTGGTCCCTGTCTGGATCCCGGATCTGGTTCCAATCCCGGTCCCGATCCCGATCCCGATCCCGGTCCCGGTTTCGGTTCCGGTTCGGGTCCCGATCCCGATCCCGGTTCCGGTTTGGGTCCCGGTCCGGGTTCGGGTTCGGGTTCCGGTTCCGGTCCCGGTTCGGGTCCCGGTTCCGGTCCCGGTTCGGGTTCCGGTCCGGGTCCCGGTCCCGGTCCCGATCCCGGTCCCGGCTCCGGTTTGGGTTCCGGTTCGGGTTCCGGTCCCGGTTCGCGTTCCGGTCCCGGTTCCGGTTCGGGTTCCGATGCCGGTTCCGGTTCGGGTCCCGGTTCCGGCTCGGGTTCCGGTTCCGTACCCGGTTCCCGTTCGGGTTCCGGTCCCGGTTCGGGTTCGGGTTCCGGTCTTCATCCCGCTTCCAGTACGGTCCCAGCTCCAGTGGTCCTGGTACTTATCCCATTCCTATCACAGCATTCCAAATGTTGAATTTAGTCAGGGTTCAGGGCTTAAGAGGCGGGAGGGAATTGGGCTTCTGTG